>JAIFTH010000340.1:0-33451 GCA_019968535.1 Fragariocoptes setiger
CACACACACACACACACACACACACACACACACACACACACACACACACACGCTTACACATTTGTTTTATTTGCTCACGAACACACGAATTTAAGAACACATGCTTGCTGATAGAGTCATTGGAACAAGAAAGAAAGAGGGAAGGAAAGAAAGAGGAACTCGAAGCGTCGAATTAGACAAAATTGTACGTACTATTCATGCGTCACGTGGGTGCCACCTAACACGAAACAAAACACACTGTGTGTGCTGTCTGTCAACAATGGTGTCAATCCAATTGTAATGTTTGACAAACGTTCGTCATTTGACGATTGTTGTACTCTATCATGATTACACTATTCTTCTTCTTCTTCTCTCTGATCAATACATGACAGACATGACGTATCAATTCGTCGCAAACCTACCAACTTGGATTGTGTGCCACCATAGCGCTCAATGTGTTGATTATCAACACTCACGCTCTTTAGTGTTTGCTAAAACACACAAAGATGGTGTAGTTTTCAAATATTCGTTGGAGTAAAATTCATGACAATTCATTTTTTCATCTGCTTATTCTGTCAATTTTTTATCGGGAAAGAGATTCAAGAAACGGTAGAGAATCGAGTTTTTTATCTATTTCAATTCATATTCATGACACCTCAATCAATGTGAATAGCACTCAACAACAACAACAATGTTGACACGACTGCGTGACAAATGTTTGCACGCTTGTCAATTTGCAAGTTTTATTTCGATGTATGCATTAGCTCTTGCTTTTGCATTAAACAGTAAGCATAACGACTAATTAATGCACATTGTTGTTGGCGCACGAACGTGACTGGCCACTTCCGGACGTACCCATCTCTGCTCAAATCAGAGAGGTGAACAGAAACAGAGAACAAGGCGAGCCAAGTATCCAAGCATGTGCAGCAGTACGTGCAACACGCACCCAAGTCATGTGCTCGCTTGAGAGATTGAGTGTGACGTCAATGTCTATCATGGCGTTGGCTTGATTCGATTGGGCCTCTCCCTCTCTCGTCAATTCGTCAGTTGCTTCTACATCGACCAAACAAGCAAACATGAGCACGAGTTGCCACCTCTATGGTGATGATGGCTCTGTATGGATGATGAGAGAAGGGCACGAACCAACCATAGGATGATCAATCAAGCGTGAGTGCACTGCTACTGCCAACGCCAGGTCCTAGTGAGACTGCCTAATTTAATGCTGCTCCTGCTGCCAAACACAGAGTGGACTGCGATACGATGAACCAAGCGAGGCCTATATTGTTGTTTGAGGCTTGTGCGAAATCATGAACATGTTAGGCAATGCACTTGTTCCAATTGCACTGTTTTCTTATTCTTGTGTTGTGGTTTCATGCGTCCCTTCTTTGCTGACTTATTGGCAGACGCGCAGGCTCAACGGAAAGCCTCAATGAACGTGGAACCACATTTTCGGTGTTTGACGACGGTTCATTGATTCGTGGCGCTTGTTACTTGTGTCTAACATTGCCCGATGCTACGTAAGCTCTTCTTTAGTTTATGGCACACAAACTTGCCTTGTTCTTAGCTAATGTAAAAGGTAAAACTCTTGCTTGAGCAATGCAATAAAACTAAACACATTAGGACACAGCAAATCAAGTTTCCGTAAGACTCCATTAGAGGTATACATTGCTATTGAAATCGAGTCCAATTGAAAAGGTATTGCGTAACAATAATCATTTTCAATCTGTTTGATACATCCATCTATATTGGTTAGACGAATAAATTGATTTATCGTGAACAGATTGCCTGCTAAACATGTATTTTTCATGTGTCAGGCAAATTCATCTTTAAAGAGGACCATTGGTCATAAAGAACATTGCACGCTACTTCACGCGCTTTTTTCAGATTGACTTCTCTCGAGCGCAACTTCCACTATAAATATTACATGGCCGATGTTTGCTGTATTAAAACAAAGAAAATTGATCCAATCCAACGCCATTTTATTTTAGAAAGCATATTTTATTTCTTCTCCATACCCACTAACCAAAGTATCTGTGCCAATTTTTTATTGAGCGCTTTGGAAAAGTTTCGTGAGATAATCATGAGCATAATGAAATTGAAAACTTAAATGGTAAAATAATGGATGAAATACAATCAAAACAATAAAATACTGTTCGCTCGTTCCAAAGTTCTATTATTCCCATTGATGCTTTGCTGCACTCTTCTGAACACTAACAAAACGAAGAATTGTTCGTTATTCAATCACGCATTCGTTGATCGATGACGCCAGTGACAAATGAGTGAAATCCCATTTGTCTTTCGCGCCAGCTGATCAAAACATGAATCAGCTTTTGAGAGGAACTGAATTAACGCAATTTCATCGACGATATTGAACGATAAGAGATTAGAGAATCAACGAATCGAATGCTTTTATTATTCATGATAATCATGTAGAATCTATTTATCATAAGGACACAGGACCGTAAGTTTTCGAATAAAGCTCCACAATTTCTGACCCCTGTATTGTTAGCTTCACACGTTGTGAAAAATCATATTATTTATTTTTTGTTGAATACTATTAGCAAAACCAAAACGTGAACCAAAATGGTCAATTGGCTGCAATCACAAGTGATGTTTAGACATGCTCATCGATATATGCACCTGTACGAGCTCGGTTTGTTCTTTATGATCTATTCTATTCGTTTAGAGGACGCAAATTCAAATCACCTGGTTCATGCAACCGACACAAATAATGCAAGCCAAGACTATTATGCCATACTCGGTGTACCAAAGGACGCTACTAAAAAGGATATACAGAAGCGATTCCGAGAATTAGCTAAAAAATACCACCCTGATCGTAACAAAGACAAAGATGCCCCCGAGCGATTCATGGAAATATTCAAGGCGTACGAGACTCTTAGTGACGACGAAAAACGAAGAGAATACGATAGCGCCAGCCATTCATCAGACTACCGCCACCAGAGCTCAAATCTAAATGATTTTGATATGAATGGCTTCTTTCAAAGTTTCGATAGCTATTGGCAGCATCACGGCAACCATCATCATCATGACCACGGAAATTATCACAAATTTACATTCGGCGGCGTCAATCTAGAAGATTTGTTTCACAACATTGACGAAGAGGAATTCGCCTCTTTTAGACAATTTTTCGGCCATCGTAATGTGCATCAACACCATCATCAGCAGCAACATTTTCAAGCTAATAGTCACCATGATTCAGATGGCTTCTTTGGAGATGGATTGAGCTATTTCGGTAGTTTTGGCCAGCATCCGGAGCATCATCATCAACAACACTATCACCAAGCTAGCAGTTATTCGTGTCGCACAGTAACCACCCATATGAATGGCATGACGGTGACACAAACTCAATGTGCTTGAGCACAATTTGTCAAGAATTCGCGAAGTAGGCAAGACTGTTAACGTTTTTCAAGATATGTCTATCTCTGTTCAAGTTTATGACAATACTCTTATAGCGTTGTTGATGGAATTGAAAAAAACCGTGTTTCGGTTCTAAAATTCGGTCATATCAATATCAAACCAATCAATCCATAATAATAACAATTCTCTGAGATATCAACAACAACGAAGAAAGGCACAGGCACCCATTTCGAATAATTGTGTCAAATAATTTATCAAATCAACTGATATTATGCTTTTATTGAGAGAAGAATCTTGTCATTTTGTTCGCTCTCCTTCCTTCAAAGGGCCTGTAAAGACGTACTGAACTTTGTCGTTGATTCTGATTCGTGATGAAGATCATGTATGGGCGACTGTGCGTTGTCGTGGATTTTCGATTTGTGAAGTTGAGTGTCATTTTTATGTTGGTGACTTGAGTCAAGTTTTTGTTTGATATAGAGAGACCGACCAATGAAGAGTTTGTACGCGAACACTCCCAACACAGCGCCAATGTGAGGCCCAACAACGCCGGACAGCCACCAATAATGACCACTCAGTGGCCGAAACGGCTCCAGGTGGTAGCCAAATATTGCCGTGACCAAGCGGGGCGATAGATCTCGTGCCGGATTAAAGATTGCACCACAATTAGCGCTGAATGCCACACATACTAATGCTATAACTAGTGCTATAATCAACGGTTGGTGGCGAGCTTCGAGACCAGAATTGGCACGATCAGTGACGGCTGAAATCGAAAACAATAGCACACCTGTACCAATGATCTGATCTAACACTCCGCCCCAATTGGACAAATAGGGCGCCGGATAAGTGGCAAAAATGTGTCCTGTAGAATTAAACGCACCGAAAGCAGATCGAGTGCCACCGTCAATATATGCAATGCCTTCAGCATAGTTGACCAATAGAACAGTGGCCGCCGCAAAACCGCCTGCGTATTGACCCAACAAATATACTGGAACATATTTCCATTGCACTGAGCCTTCCAGAGCAAACGCCAACGTGGCGGCTGGATTGATATGTGCGCCTGAAATTTTGCCCCTAAAAAACCAACGAAAATAGAAATCAACCAGTGTGGAGAGATGTTGATGGCTGGATTAGATTAGAACGAACGATAATATTCATCATTGAGTACAATTCGAAATGATCACATGAATTAGGTCACACACACATACTCGCATATAGATGCCGAGTGTGGGATGCTCATGATGTATGATAAAGAATCTAATGAGTGAAAAACTTACGCTAAAAATGTTGCTACCATAGCTCCAACTCCAAAGCCGAGACACACCACAAACACCTCCACTTTGTTTCGTGTAACTACATACGCAGCAATCGCCCCGTCGCCGATGATCTGATCAATTGATCAGAAGAGATGATGAAATGGTATATCAATATTGAGCGATAAATTACTATAGCTTCAGTAGGAGTGCGTCAATACGTGACGGCTTATTACTTACCACAAGCATAAAAGTTCCAAAGAATTCGGCCAAAAAGTAAATGATGGCCAATTCTTTGTATTTCGACATTTTCGCGCTGTTGGTCGATACGCTGTCCATAGTGGCAGGAGTGTTGGATCGATGAGATCGACTGCCACTTTTTGTTGGTGTCGCAATTGCTTCGTTGCTATCACGTCGTGATGAATAGGAGATGTCGTCGTCGACGTCGTCGTGGTTAAACTCACCCGATGCCAAAGCGACCGATTTGTAATTTATGCCCGACGAGTGATGTTGATGCTGCTTCTGTCGTTTGCTTGGCTGTTGTTTATTTTATTTTTATTTGCGGGTAAACACACACACACACAACGCGTGGATAGTGTGTTTGAACAATGGATATGTTCAATTTGTATGCCGATCGATCAATTGTTGTTGTTGTTGTTCGATGTCGTTCCAAATGAAGCGAACGGGTTGACAATCGACGACGAGGTACGTGCATGCATGCAACAATGCAGGCGGGTAAATACAGGCGCGTCGTGAAGAGAAAATAAAGTTGGAAGAAGTTTGCTAGTATTATTATTAACCTAACCACTTGTGCAGGTAAATGAATAGCACACGCACGCACGTTCTCACACAACAATAGCAACAGTGACTGTGCTAACAATGTGTTGTGAAAGTAAAATGAATAAAAAGTGAGGGCGTGATGTGTCAAGCGGGTCTTTGTATTGTTTCAATGCCTCAGTTGAGCTTTCAAACTTTTGAGCGTCACTCCAAGCTTTAGCTTTGACAATACATTGACGCTGACTGTGCAACTTTGCTTTAGTCAATGGAGCCCGTGGTTTAGTTCGGCGTTGATGGTGCACGGCAAAGTCAAAGTCAAACTCAAAACGAGCTTGACGAGGCCAGGCTAAACCACGGTGGTTAGCTAGTTGTGCCAGCATTGGTCGTGGTCGCATAACGAACAGGTAGGACACACGGACTCACGCGAGCCCTACCTACTGGCATTCGTTTGCTCGTTACACACCTTGAGCGGAACAGGGCTGTCGTTAGTTAACAAGTGGCAGAGTATAGAATCAATCGGAATGGTGCAGCACACACGTCAATGATTCAATCATTTTCGTGTTTCCGCGACGTTCACTGCATCGCATTGTATCGTGCCGTGTCGCGTCGCGTCATGTCGTGTCGTGTCGCATTGCACCAACATGTCATTGGCAGCATTACATAGCAGCATTGCGCCGTTTCGATACGTCTCATTTCATTCACCGAGCTGGAACAAGCCAAGCCGAGCTAACCAATTAAGCTAAACGTATTGTGAGACTGATAAAGAGCAAAACAGACGATCCGTTGAATCTTTGTGCGTGTCTGCGTGTGTGCGTGTGTCGTCGTAATTTTTTTTTCAACATTTTTCTGATGGTTACCATTTCGACGATGAGAACGTGGAACGTGAAACGATATACAGTTAACAATGAGTAGCAATCACTAGCCAAGAAACGCCACTACCATCGTCCTTGAATGATGCGAGGGGCAGTGTTATTAGCAGGAACACAACATGAAACGAAATATTCACTGTTGTTAAAGTACAAGGGAATAATATGATGTTAATGTTAGTGTTAATGTTTAGTGCGCACTAATAAAGTTGTGAGTCGTTAGTCCTAGTTTGTCAAGTTCAAGTCCAGACATCAGCGAACGAGCGGGCGAGCGAGATAACAAGATATATCAACTGGAACAGCTGAAATGAAATTAAAAACTCACTGACTTAGACTGACAAGTGTCTATCGATTCTACTGAGGGACGACCAACTTTCATCAGAATAGTTAGAATTTTGCTGTGGAAATGTGAAACCTGTGTGATTGTCCAAGTCTTTTGTTCTGACGGTCTCACTATTGCTGTTGTCATTGCTATTGAAATCGTAATGCATTGTTAAAACTATTCAGGCCTGTTAAGTGAGTGTTTGATTAAACATTCATTTCATTTTCATTTAAACGTAGAGAGCTGAGTCAACAACAAGTCTGTCGATGGTGTGGGCAGACTAGTTTCTTGGACACTCAATCAACGTCCTCAATTATATATATTTATGGAACTATATATATATATTAAGTGATTGGGAAATTTACTACAAATCAAACGTCACAGAAATTTTTCTGCCTGTCAATAATTCTGTAGTAATAGTTGATTGAACATTCACAACAATGCAATGATATTGTAAACTACACATTGAGCACATTATGCACAATAAGTGCACTCAATATGCGCAATGTGTACATTACTGTAAGCGTTTTCGCCTTACTTGAATCTTCATTGATTACCTTTGATTGATCTCTCAGAAGAGAAATGTTCACACAGTACGAATGTTCAAGGTTTCGAATCCTATTTTCGACTAGATCTTGATTTTAAAAACGATAACAAACGATTTGTCTCACAGCGGTCTCCAACAGTTTTCGTATTTCTAATAATTACGTGGTGTGTTGTTGAACAAAACACGACTACAATTTTTCAGAAAATTCATTGATCGACATCTAATACGTTACACACTGCATAAGACCCACCTCCAACTCCAATTTTACTACGATGCGGATAAAAATTAGCACGCTAGAAATGTTCTATGTCCTGCGCCAGCAGGGCTGACACCCTCTACTGTGCTCATGTTCTTCCGCACCCAATACATTGATTCACTTTCGAGCGCCGGGCTCGTTTTCAAGTCGAATGTAGTCGATCAGCTGGACCTGTCGAGTGCCTCGTTCACTGCAGACTCTGCCGGAGCCCAACTTTTTTCCTGCAGTCATGAAGGTTCCTCGATCTTTCGAACTTTTACCAGTATCATCTTGAAATTTGCTTGTCTCTGTGCCGATTGAGTTCATTAGAAACTTAGTGTAACTTCTACAAGCAGGTTTATTTTTACCGTGTTATCCATTACAAAAAGCTTGTTGAGTGTTGTGAGATAAAAATTTACTCAAGTCATCGCCTTTTTTTGTCGTTTATATATTTACTTTTACATAGTCAGCTTCCAATTTGAGGCCAACTGATCGTGAGACAGCTCACTCTACCGTTAAAAATGCTTGCCTTAGATAATATCGATTTGTACATGAGCGAACACTTATCAATTCTGATCGTGCTCTGAGTGTTCAACACTTAACAAAAATTATATAAATTCTGAAATTAGTAAAACTTTAATATGGCCATCAGCATTTCAACATTGACGTATAAGGTTATGAGTTGACGCATAGTTAATTGAGTGCAACACAATTGTCGAGTCTAAAAACATTTTGCCAAACGCCATTGGCTTGAAACAACTAGCCAACTTTGATGCGTATCTCGCTTGAACGCCGGCCACCGAATTCATGCATTCTTGTTGTTCGAAATGTTGTTGCCAAATGATGGATTATTTTGTCATTGTAGAGTCATTGAAGCTAGAAGATACTGATTATGCTCAATGTACAGTAGAAAGCTTATCTCACTAACTGCAAGTTTTATCAGGAAAACAAGCAAGAGGTCAAGCACGACAAGTGACCCATTGACTGGAAGCCACCTCTACAACAATGGTTCTTGTTTTTCCATAAAAATATCTTTCAAGCAAGTAAAAATCCACGAAACTGGACAATCTATTGCATCATATTTACTACACTGGACCTCACTTTTATATTCGTAAGTTAGAAAGTTGTAGATGTGATTAGATAAAATGTGAGCAAAACAAACTTTGAACTAATGCTAAGCTAGCAAGCATGGGTATCATTTTGGAAAGGACAATTGCATTCTGCTCAAGTACTATCGAGCGACAATAGCACACGGTGTCAACCTTAATTCTTAGCTGCTGAATTAGCCTATCAACTAAACAAGGAAATCTCTCGAGCGCGAATCCACACTAGACTTTATTAAAATGTTCTACGCCCCTTTGATGGCAAGACTGCGCCTGTCCTTGATCCCATATTTACATATTTGGTATGGAACTTGCTAGACTCTACAAGATGGCTATAGCATTTCAATAGAGGCGGCATCATCGATAAAGACTGCTACTTTTTAAGTTCGGCCCACCTGTTCCGTGAACCTCCTCCATACAAGAGTTGAAGTTAGCTTAGATCAGTCTTTTAAAAGAAAACATTATGTGGTCATAAGACCTTATCCTCCTCCTATCATTTTTCATGCTGGCCCATACTGCAGATGGTGACAAAAGTTATTCTGTCAAGAGATCTGCATTTACAATCCTCACATGAATTGTAACGGTTGTTCCAATATTTGATGTGATGTAAAGTTAGTTCTCTATGAGCAATCTAACAGTTCCCATAATTTGATGAAAATTAAGTCAATTTATATAATTACAATAAGTCCAACTTACAGTTATTTGTGATGTATCGACTCAACCACATCACCATTTTTAATGGTACGTCCTAATTACACCACTGATTGTGATGTCACCATTTTGTTCCACTGTTTGTGTTCATTGAATTCAACTCTTTCCACATACAATAACAGGCTTATCACTAGCACTGATATTGTTCATTGCATCGGGGGCCCAAAATGTCGATGGTCGTATCAGCAACCAAACAGTTTGCGACCCTGATGTCCTTGACACTTGCTCGGCAACGGTGTTCGTTTTCGGTAAAAGAAACGTCTATCTTCCAGTGAATTCACAAGAAATGGTCCCGCATTGCCAGTGAGTATAAGTGCATATGATCATTAGAGCTTTTCAACGATTCAAAGTCGCAAGCGAAATTGACATTCTTGACATCATTTTATATAAATTCTTTAGGGAAGAGCTTGACGCCGAAGATTGTATCAAGAATTATTCCCGACGTTGCCTGACACCGTTCGAGCGTCAGGTCACCGGAATGCTCATGCTCGGTAAGTTGATGTTCAATTTCATAATTAAAACATTGAATATAGATGAATCTCTAACTCGAAACTATCAACAGGCGCCGGTCAAGTGATTCGTAAACGATGCACGGCCGAAGGAACAAAAGAATATTTGAGTCATTATAAATGTATATCCATGGCTATCGAATCACTGCACGATGCTATGGAACAACTGATCGTAAGTCCTATAGAAACACAATTCATCAATAAAGTATGTATCAGGACACGTAACTAACCGCATCATATATTTGTTTCGAATCCACTATAGAACTCATTGATGATAATCAGCAACGAAAAGAATCACGATGACAAAATTCCAATGTCATGTTGTGCGTTTGCACGTTATCAGGAATACTCAAGCCAATTGGTTCGGGGCCAGTGCGATAAATTCGACAAGGGAGCTCAAGAGTATGTGACTCAAAAGATGATTCGAGGTTACGCTAGCGAAGTGCTCGATTTAGCTTGCCCCGGCTTCGAATTCAACGGCGACAAGTGTAATCGTGTTAAACTACCCACTGGCGGCTTCCAGTTGAGTGGCAGTAAAATGGTCAAAGTGACTGAGACGTCGCCAATCAAGGCAAAGAAGGCTAAATCTATCACGTTACCTTTCATCACAATCTTTACACGTTTGTAGATCGGTAAATAACTATGGTTGAGATGGTCTATAAATATACATTTATATGGGTTGTGTTTGATCGCTGGGGCAAATTTTATTTTATGATTTTTTGTGACATTGAAAAGTTTATCAGTTTATTAATGGTAGTAATGTTGCCACATAAATTACAATATAGTATATTATCATGTGTCGTCGAGTTAATCATTATTAATCATTTGTTTGGCCTATATTTTGAGACAGAACTAACCTAAGTTGAGCTGTCTTTTCATCAACACTTATCTTGAGCAACTCGTTCAATTGTTGCTGCAATTCAACTAATTTCGTCCATAATTGAGCATTTTCTTCGTTGAGCTCTCTGTTGCGACGTATAAGCTCATCAATATTGATATAATCACAAGATGAGTGACGCCTAGTGTTAAGATTGCTGATCATAGTGAGATCGTTCATAACTGAAGTATCTTTGAGGTTGCTATTGCTTTGTCGTAATTGTGACACACTTATTGTGTCATTTGAACCCATACTGGCGTTACCTTTTTGTTTGTTATTAGATACGCTCTTCAACTGAAATTGCGTCAAGTTTTGCTGATTTGAGTCAACACTAGCCCCAGGTGTTGAAGGGGTGGAGATTGACGATTCGCGTTTTCGTTCGTTGCAACGATGATCTTCAAGGAAAGCGTCAGTGAGTAGTTGCTCACAGGTGGCCCTTGATTCAGGTACTGGATCGAAGCACCTTAATATAAACTGGCGAGCCTTGTCGTTGAGGCGCTCCGGGATCTCGGGATGCTCTTTGTAGAAGCCGACACGAAACATGACCTGTGCCCCGGAGGCCACTTCGATAAAAGGTGGCTTCCCGGTGGCCATCTCAATCACGGTACAACCGAACGACCATATGTCGGCCGGCATACTGTAACCCCGCGCGCCGCGATCTAACAACTCGGGCGCCATGAATGGTACAGTTCCTGCAAAACTTTCCGTGTTAGGATTGATAGCGGCCAAACGCTTGCACGTGCCAAAATCTGATATCTTTAGCACACTTGTATAAATATTAACTAGAACATTGTCACCTTTAATATCGCGGTGGACAATTTTTTGTCGATGCAAATACTGCAGACCGTCCAGGATTTGGCGTGAATATAATGCAATAACATTCTCACGCAACGGTCCCCATTGCTGTTGAAGCAATTGTGACAGACTTCCACCAGGCACACGTTCCATTATAATCTTGAAATAATTGTCCTCATATTGAGTACCTAGATATTGCACAATATTTCGATGCCGTAACGATGAATGCAACCGAATCTCTTCATGTAACGGTTGTACTTCGTCGCTATTCTTCACCGGAACCTCTTTGATGGCTATCATTTGTTGCGTGTCCAAATCGGATGCTGCATAAACTATCCCGCGCGAACCTTTTCCAAGCACTATTCGTGAACTGTTGGGGTCCAATTCATATTCATAATTAATGTGACGTTCAGATTCAATAGAGCTTGAGCTCATGTCTATAGTTTTGTGCGGGGTTATTCGAAGCACCATCGAGTGGAACAATGAACGTATGGCCTCAGAAGGAAAGAATATCTGAAAATCATCAGAATTGTCGTGCACATATAGAAACGTACATCGTTCGTCGCGCTTATACGAACTGATGCCGCGTATGCCAGAACCTTTCACTTCCCAAAGATGTAAACGACGACAACTGTGAATGTCATACAAATGAGCAATACAAATTTGACTGATTGTGATAGATTTCTCTTCGGCGTCTAAATTCAGTGTGACATAAGTAGGCATATACTCTTTGGTTGGTTCTAGAACAAGTGCGGCATAGCGAATCTGCTCTTGATTTGGCTCTAAAGCAGCTTCATTGAAATAATCGATCCAAAATTCGACTACCTGCTCCTCTGGTGACGCTATAGTTTCAGTCTTTGGCTTAAATTGATAAATGAGCTTGATATTGTCTATTGTAGACTTAAGGTGCCATTTGGGAGGCTTCAGATTGAACATACACTCGGCCGCTTGGATTGCCTTCGAGTATTGGCCGGCTAGAACACAAAACTCAAACAATGTTGCCACATCCCAATAATCTTGTAGCTTGTGAACGGGGCCTTTGCGTCCAATGAGATTGTTCAATACCAGGCCTATGTGTTGCAGTTCGCTCGATCCTGAGAACTGATGCCCAGCAATATATAGTAACGTTGCCAAATTGATGGCTGCATACTCATTTGGTCGTATCTCGAATCCTTTTCTGTACCAATCGATTGCACTGTTCAGACTAGCTTTGTCTTCGTAACCTGATTCAATGAAACGATCTTTAAATATACGCCCGCATAGACATATTGAATCAGGAACTCGATGTTCCTCTGTTTCGAGAGCTTTTGTAATGATGGCAAGTGCTCGATCACTATCGCCGTCCTTGTGGCGCCTGTTGAGTGCAAATGCGTGATTGAACACTATTGAAGGAGCCGATGTGACCTTGTTGTCACTCAATTGACTCAAATCATCTACCAACTGAACCATTGCATCATAGTCTTGCACTTCACGAAACGACAATAGCATTTGGCATACTACGTCACTAGAAATCATGTCCGGATCTTCTAGACGGCGGCGTAATTTTTTTAGCTCGTCGGCCAAATCTCGTCCTTTGTAATCCTCGCGAGCTTTACGCAAATCGCTTAAGAACTTCTCCTTCATATGTGTCTTTGTTTGCCATTCAATGGCGAGCAAGGCTCTCTCCAATCGTGTAACGAATTTCTGACCGACCATTAGATCGATTTGTTTGTCGTTGGCGCAGGACTCGGCATTTTCGTTTTTACAATCGGATTTATCATTGCTTGATTGGACTACAATACACTCTCCATTCTCATTGATCTTATAGATGAACAACGGATAAGACGGTAATGTGGAGGCTATCTGTTTACTGTCCTCAAGAGACTCTTCCGCCATAAGAAGAAAATTTTGCTTCATCGAGAAACTCTCGCGTACTCCCAAATGATAGTATATGGCATTTCTGTGATCCTGAAGTGTCATGTCAACAATGACGGCATCGGCATCGTAAAATGCATCCAGAGCATTGGCTTCATCTATACTACTGGCAAGCTTTTGGAATGGTACCAGGACAAAATTAGCATTTATGGATGCACAAACTTGACGGATACAATCGATGACAACACTGTTTTGACTCGTTGGCTCCAAATTGTTAAAATGGTCTGATGCAAAAGCAATATTGATACGTGATAGTCTTTTGAACGGCGAAGATCCCTCTGAAAATGAATTTTGCACTGGGTTGCTCATAATTGGATTGCAATAGATTGATGCAAATTAATTGCACGTTTTCCTATGCAACAGTTATTGTTTACTATCTATGGTTTTAATGCGAACACTGCTAATGCTCTTCTGAAGGAGGAACCATATCCGTTGGCGTGTTGAGTCGAATTCTTCAAGCTAATGTTTATGAACAAATATTTATAACTGTCCCAACCTAAATGTGAAGCCGAATAAATATCAAGATCTTGCAATTTCATCAAGTTAAACGACCAATGCAGAATGTAAACATTTTAAAATTAAAATAACTGCAAATGCAGGAAAGCGCTGTACGATTGTTTCACGGAAAGTATATTGCGAATCGTTTACCTATTAAACTTATGCGCTTTGAAAATGATGATAAATTGACACCTAACTTGAGCGTGTGCTGTATGGCCACACACAATATAGCAACGATAGCCATTTTAGTGCACGCAGAATGGACGTATAATTTTAATAAATTAATAATAACAATTTACTAAATGATTGTTATCATGTCGGCTACACAATTAATGTAAGTAATAATAAACTGAGTGACATGTTTGGTCCAGAGGCTGCTCAATTGAACGAGTAATCCAACCTCTGCTCGAGGAATTCAAAATTAACAAACATAGTGGGGTCTCTATTGGGTAGCACAGTTAATGAATTACTAAACACAAGTAGTATGGTAACCGTAATGTTAGCGTTCGTGGTAGCTGCCACGACGAACAGCGGGTAAGACTAAACTTCATCTTTAATTCTCTTCAATCTTCTACCGTTACTTTTAGTTTTTCAGTGTGCGGGCTCAATGAGCAGACGTGCGGCAATAAAAAATGCTACAATGCAGCCGGTGGATCTCAAAAAACCAGATTATAATTACCTTTGAATGGAGTTCATCTCGTACTCAAGCATTGGCATGCCTTCCACTCAGATTGTTCAGCTTTCGAACTTACTAGTTGCGATGGTCTGAGTTGGGTCGAGACAACCGCGAAGAAGTTGAAAAGAAAGATGCCCTGTTCCGACAAGCTTCTCAAGCTTAAGTGCAAAGTACGTTTGAATCTCAATATTGAGTGAATTGAAATATGACGCGCAAATTAAATTATAACCTATATTGACATTATTTGTGTTGTTAGCCACAATGTAAACAAGCAGCTAAAGAGCGTTTGATACATCATCTAATTTAAGTGAAAGTTCCTCATCACGCAATCCGCACAGGCTATCAATGGCTTGATCAAGTGGGACTTTTGCTCTCTTCTTCCCCTTGTTTCCATGCTTGCGACGTTTAGATTGTCCTCCTGAACGAGAGATACCGCGACCTAGCCACCCGGGAATAGCTGAGCATGGTTTCGTGTCCACCGATGAGGCTCCCGGACTGCTTGGCATCTCTGATAGTTCCACTGGTTCCGGTTTGATATTCGTCAAATTAGATTCGTCGGATATTTGTGGTGGTGTTATGATATTTTCTGTTCCATCTATGGTGACACTATCAGGCATTAGATCTTCAAATATTGATAACCTATCAATTGAACACTTCTCTTCGTCTGTAAAAGGCGTCTGCAAGAGTCGGAGCGAATCAGTTTGCCATGAATACTCAGGAACTTCGATATTTAAATTTTTCATAACGTGGTGCATGACATCGTCACACTTGCCACTGATCTTTAGAGTGGAACTCTTGTCTTTTGAGGTGAATTGTAAGTTAACGATGGCTAATTTTGTCTGCCGACCATTGATGGATTTTGGCCATAAGTTGCTATACAATCGTAATGTTTTGAGGCTAGAGCCCATACATATTATGAGGTCGGCCATTTCGGCCGCGCGCGTAGCTGATGCCCAATTCATTGGTTGCTCGTGGCGGCTTTTCTCGCCATACAAAACAATCGTATCGACGAGCTCATTGTTGACACCGCGACATTTTTGGCATTTGCGTCCCGTTTTGTGATGGAAGCGCGAAGTCTTTTCGGTAACATCGGCCGACCGATAGTACACTCTCTTGCAATGCAAGCACGTCTCTATGAACATGCAACCATGAATAAGTGACAATTTATTCGGCGGAACTCCTGATCGTAAGTGTAAACCATCACAGTTTTGCGAAACAATGTGATTTACAACACCACGATCACACAGTTCTTTCAATGCCATATGAGTGAACGTTGGTTTAGCAGCGGCGAGATTCGACACATGGGTAATTGAAAAGGTGCCCGTCTTTTTCAATTGTGTCCAGAGACCATTCGGCCCCCTGTAATCAGGTATACAGGCCGATGTTGATATTCCAGCTCCAGTATATACTACAATTGATTTTGAAGATCTTATAAGTTCAGCTAATTGTATGGATTTACTATAAACGTTATCGGGTGACTCAGAAATTTCACAGTTTCTGAGCTTAAGTGTTTCGTTGCGTTTGATTCGTTGCTCGGCCTCAGTCACAAAATGTTCGTAAGCCTTAAGGTAAGTATTTTCTGCATCGTTGCGTTTGTCGCAAGTCTTTCGCAAAATCTTGGCTAAATTGTTAAGTCTTGAGTTAAAAAGAGGAAGGAGAAGTGCAAAAAAGCATTATTTGTTTATATTCTTTGTTTACAAGAGGCTTTATGGAGTAATTCATCATGTGTGGTGAGACTTACATCTTTTTTTGAGCTTCTAAGTTGATTGGGACAGATTTGGCAGTATGGTTCTCAGCATTGTGTGCTGTATCTTGGCCAATTTGTGAGGTCAAGCGACGCCGTGGTCTCTGGCACCTCGTAGGCGGTGCTGTTTGATCAAGACTATTACTATTATCGTTTGATTCGGCGTCCATGGCTCAGTGTCATCGATATTATGGCAGTAGCGTTGAATGCAGCATTGGCTGTGGTACCAGAACAAACGGGGCGGATAATTGAACCTTGTGTGTGAGTATGCTCAATCATATGAAGCCTAATTAAGTATATTAATTGTATGTCATAGATGTGTGTGTGTGTGTGTGATATGTTGAGATGGTAGACGTTATATTTGTGATAAACACTCTTTTATTCGCTAAATAATTGAATACTATTTGTATACCCTCCTGGACGTATTCATGATTAACAGATCGACGATGCCTGTGGTCGGTGGTTGTATGGCCGAGGTTGGAATCTTGGCAAAAGCTTGAGAATCATTTATTGCGTTCTACATGGTTAATTTTTCTGCCTAATGATCGAACCAGGACACACATTCCGTCAGCTGGCTCACAGACACACACAGTTCGACGCGCATTGTCTCGAGCAGGACACACATACACACAGAGGCAAAACAAAAACACAGCGCTCGAGGCAAGGCGCGGCAAGGACAACTGCGAACAATGTGTCACGGCAAACAGGGTTGCAGAACACGATTTTAGTTCTTTTTTGGGATTTTGTGCAGAACACGTGCCATTTAGAAAATAGGAACTGAATGCAAATAAAGATAAATATATTTTCCGAAATCACATTGCAATGTCATAACCGATACGACTACATCTCGATGGTCTCATCCAGACAAGATTGATGTGAAATAGTGTGTTATTTTGATCATCTTCGATTTCACATCTGCAAATTCGACTGTCAAAAAACCGAATCATCAAATGAGAGAGACTTCGCCTTGTTCCCGGACATACATTAATACACGTGTTATTAGTCGATATGCAACTCGATGCTCGATATATCTATATCCAATGATCATGAAATGAAAAATGTGTTTCAATAAGCTTCAATTTGATATGTTTGTATCTACATAGACTATGCTTGACATTATGTAATTATGTGATAACGAGTAACACACCACACAATGAGCTTGATCTGGTCGAAACATTTGGCTATTGCCAGTTTTTATATTTTTATCACTGCCATACAGTATTCTACCTTCAGATTGCCTGTTATATTTGCATATGGAGACATTTACCTATCATTGTCCGATATCACAAATGTTGAAAATGTACGATTCAATATCACAGATATCCTTGCGAATTATATCAAAGCAGAGAATCAACGTCTTGACAGACTTCGTGAAATTCACAAACAATCAATGGCAGTTGATACAGAGCTACGTAACGAACGCACCCATCTATCTTCCAACTTATTACATCCATTGAATTCTTTTTCATTGATCAAGAATCTGACTCGATTGACCGATGAAGTCTATGAACTAATCGATGAGCGCCCATCGAAGAACAACGTCGATGCAATTGAAAAATTATCAATGCTAACTGATCTCAAACTATTGCCCACAGAAACAGACTATCAAGGGGCCGGAAGAGCTTTAATTAGGGTGCAGAAATTCTACAATCTGGACATGGATGCCCTTGTTGGTGGCCAACTGGTGTCTAAAGTTAACATGACGTTCCTAGATAATGCTAGTCATTTTCTGGAAAAAGGAGCTAATTTGACAGATAACGACTGTTATGAAATAGGTCGATTAGCGTACAACGATGAAGACTACGATGCTGCTATCATTTGGTTCGAGCAGGCACTCAAACTGATGAATTTTGATCTAGAAGAAGACCAGAATGTCACTTTGCAAACGACAAACAATACATTGATATTGAGTTACTTGGAATATTTGGCTTGGAGTGCCTATCTCAATAATAGAACTGACTATGCATACCAAGTGACAAAGAAATGGCTCACCCTGGACCCTGACAATGACCGAGCACAAAACAACATAGTTCATTATGAGGATATGATGAGCAATGGTGGCAAACAACTGCCAGTAGACTCTGATAATAGCACTATCAACAATTGGCTGAAAACATCGGATATAAGTTCGAATCAAAGTGAAGCTCACACAGCTCGGTTGTGTCGAGGAGAACAGCCGGTGCTCAGACCATTGTCCAAATTGATGTGCCGCCTCCATGTACCATCAGTCTACGACACCGGATATAAATTCTTGTCGTATCGTGTTGAGGTGCTCAATTCAGGTCCTGAAATTATCATGGTTTATGATTTCATTACAAACAAAGAGGCCGCACACATTGTTTCAATATCGCGTGATCATTTGTTGCCATCAACCGTTGAGACGAAACAAGGTACAAAGCCTTCGCCTTGGCATCGTGTCGCCAAGACAGCCTGGTTAGAAGACTCTCGATACGAAGTTGTCTCCAGACTTCAACAACGAATCACTCGCTTCTCTGGGCTTTATGTCAACGGATCAGAGGATCTTCAAGTGGTCAATTATGGCATGGGAGGTTTTTACAACTCGCATCTCGATCATCTTCGCAAACAATATTCCACTGATATAGTTGCATCTGACGACAAAAACATTCATCACAATGATCGAATGGCTACTTTTTTAATGTATCTTACCGATGTACCTGCCGGCGGGGCTACCACATTCACCGAGATCGGTCTGACAGTTTATCCTGTAAAAAAATCCGCTTTACTATGGTACAATATTCGACGCAACGGATATGGTGATAGTCGTGTTCGCCACTGTGCTTGTCCAGTATTGTACGGCGACAAGTGGATCGCCACACAATGGCTCAGAGAGCAAGCGAACGTTTTCATACGACCTTGTGCACTTGAATTGGATTCATAGAGAATAGAAAATATATATCATTAAAGTTCTAGTCTGGATAGTTTGAACCTAACTACTTAAGTATTAACGGAACAAATTCACATTATAACTATTAACAAGGTATCTTTGATCGGATCGACATTTCTTGCTCCTTTTTGTGTCGGGCAAGTTTTGTGTCAATCAATCAAAGATAAAGACGAATGATTCATTTTCTGACAAATGAAGACAAGCTCGTTGATCTGATATTTCAATTGCTAACATCTGATACAAAGAGTCGCGCGTCGACAAACTGTTGCAATACACTTGACTGACACTCGACTGAGCAAAGTGTCGTTGCACAATCAATCGATTACTGCTGAGTCAAAGCACAAAATCTATAGTTCATAGAATGTATAGTTCGAATCGATTCAAGTTGTGTCGAATCGAAGCAACTGTTTAGCAAGACTTAACAAGAAGGACTTGTTATTATGCAGGTGGGCACTGTAGTGTTTATAGGCGCCAACGGCGTGATAATATTGATAAGTGTCTCAGTGTGAGGATCATAAAAAAAATGTCGTCTGTACTCATGCTGTCTGTACTATGTGTTGACTTTACTTGTATGTACTGACTGCAATGTGTTTAATTCGTGTTTGTATTGAGTAGGTCTGCTGCCAAGTTATTTGGTTAACTCAGATTCAATGAGTCTACTGTTGTTGTTGCTAGTCCTGTTGTTATCGTTTCACGAATAGAGTTGTTGCTTTTGATTGCTGGTGCATGTCTGCAGTGATGTATCAATGCAGGTGCAAGTGTAATAATAATAGTATCCTTTTAATAATATTTGTCAGAATTGCGTCAATGCATGGACTAAATTTCAATGTTTCACAATTGCTGCCCATGGATTAAAGCAGACAACTTGAATCGTTTCAATCTAACTACGACAATCACTATGATGATGATTGCTGACATTGTGGTTAGTTGCAGCAGCGAGTGAAATTGTTATTGTCAAAAATTGTTCTCAGTTTGATTGTCACGCGACGCGTCTGTACGCTACAATTACAATGCAACTTAAATCGTTAGAAATAGCATAATCATTTGGCGAGTAGTGTACGATACAAAAAAGCAAATTGTTGTGCGATACGATTCGTTTAAGTCTCCCGATGATTTGGCCCATCTCAATGTTTGCACTACGTCGTTGTTGAAGATCATTTTCTGCGGCTGCGGCTGCTGCTGCAACCAACTGTTCGGTCTATATTAGAAATCAACATGGCAATGCTGTCAAACGCTTGTCCTAGATCATGTCACGTTTTTATTAGTGCAGTAGACGCCTTTTCAATCGAGGCTAAACAAACCTGACCGAATCGCAGGGCTCGTGAGTATCAAGGCACGCGAGCCAACCCGCAAGACGCGTACGTGCAGTCAGCAATCTAAGGCGCCGATCAAACGATGTATTATTATTATCAAAGCACCTGTTGTTACTGCTGCCACTGCAGCTGATTGATTGATTGTTGTCATCTCAAGATGTGCCAGTGATGTCTCGTGCTGATTGTCTAGCTCTGATCCTTTCTCTTGGCACTATCTCACATCCAGAAGAGCTTAGACACTTCTGGGAAAGCTACTTCCACAACGAGAGCTCATTCACTTCTCGACTCCACTCGAGTCTATCAAAAGAAGCAACGACATTGGTATGACTCAACAGAGTCATTCATCTCTCGGTCAATCATTTCCTTGCCTACTAGCTGGCTAATTGTTTCATTGTTAAGTAAATTGTGAAAAGACCGACGGGGCGAATCAAGTGTATGCATGTGTGTGAGTGTAGACAAGTGGTTATCAAGTAATTTTATTGGTGTGATTATGATTATTGTGACACTAGGTGATGTTCAATGTTTGTACTGCTGAGAGGTGCGTCGATTTTTGAACCAAATTTCAATGTTTCGCGTTGGAATGCCAGTAGCGACAGACAATCGTTCTAATTCAACGGCGCTGGGCGAACGATTTTGCTCGAATGCATCCACCAGTACACGTTTAGCAGCGTCACGAATTCTGATGACTTCGAATTTACGCTTTCGTGTCTCTTTCACACGACCGGGCATAAACAGCAATTGTCGCCCCAATCGTGTTTCGCGCTCCACAAACTGAAGCCACTCGGCAAGGCTTTGTGCAATGGTAGCGGCTGTTTGGGGTCGAAATTGAAAGCCCTCAAAGTGGCCAATAAAGTTGTCTGAGAACGCAAATCGATCGTCAGTGTAGGCGCGAAAGCATTGAGCCGCTTGCTTTTGTGTCAATCCAAGTGCGGCGCGTCGAATCTTGAAATCCTCGATGAAGGCGCGAATTCGCTCCAATTGCTCAGCGTCGGCTGTCACAATGTTGTTGCTGCTTTGGTTTTGGTTTTTGTTATTGTTATTATTATTAGAGTCATTCTGATA
This sequence comes from Fragariocoptes setiger, assembly GCA_019968535.1. Lineage (NCBI taxonomy): Eukaryota > Metazoa > Arthropoda > Arachnida > Trombidiformes > Phytoptidae > Fragariocoptes > Fragariocoptes setiger. The sequence continues at coordinate 21,462 of JAIFTH010000340.1, forward strand.
GTTGTGGTGGTTGTGATGATGATGGTGATGGTGATGATTGCTAACACTGTGATTATTATTGTTGTTGTTGTTGCTGCTATTGTTGCTGTTGTTGCTGTTACTGTTGTTGTTGGTGGCAGCCAAAGCAATGGCGGTGTTGCTCTTGTTGTTGCGAACATTATTCGTCGTATTCAAACTATTTGTGTGATTGTCACGCGACACTCTCTCGGTGCGCCGATTTATACTTAAATTGAGTACGCCTTGATAATCACCTGTGGTCGTGGTGGTCGTCATCGAGTCATCCAGATCGACATTGGCAAGTTGTTGCTGCAATTGTCGTTGCTGTTCGATGCGTTGATTTTGTTGATTTTGGTGTTGAGCTTGTCGTTGTTGTTGCTGTTGGTTGCTGGTGCCATTAATAGTACGCTGTTGTCGATGTTGGAGCTTTTGTAATTCCTGTTGCAATTGCTGCTGCTGATGGTTATTGAATTGTGACTGAAAATGTAGTTGCAAATATTGTTGTAACGCTAAATTGGTCGCTTGTTGCTCATCTTGTAGTTGGCGCTGTTGTTGTTGTTGCTGGTGCGAATTACCAAACCAAATTGAATCGTCGACGCCGCCACCACAGTTGTTCAAACCACCATTGCCAGTACCGTTCATTGCAATTGATTGGTCCATGAGCGAAATAAGACGCTTGATTTGCTCGCACGTGAGCATCGACAGGTGCGGCGGGTTCGTCATTGTCAAGTGTGTTGTGTGCCTAGTCAATCAGTGCGTCTTTGATGTAGAGTATTATGCGCTAGAATAGCTCGCGAGATATGACAACTTCTCCTCTTTCTATGTCAGTTGTCGTGGCGACGAATATTCAATCGAATATGTGACTTTATCAATATTTAATATGTGGGGTGATCTGATCTTCGATTGCTTGAACTCAATAATTAGAATCTAGATCTCGAACTAACACTCTGTATTGATTGATTGATTGTAAGCAATTGCAAATTGAGAGCTTGTATGCGTCAATCGATCAATTGTTTTGGCTTTAAGGATGTATATGCTCTCTATGTCTGTATCGTTGTTATTATGCAATAGAGTGTTATCAAGTGTTTCTAGCTTGATAGAATAGAATACAAGTAGAGAGGAAAGTATGTGCTGCCGCAGTTATCGTTGTCGTTGTTGCTTTGGTGTCATCCAATCAATTAAATTCAGCTCGAAAATGTTGCGCGCTATATTGAGATCTATTTGCGCTATGTTGATATTGAGCTATGATATTTTTATTTGATTTGACTCGCCGATATCTTGACGTTTTGTAGCTGTATCTCTAACAAGTGATTGTGTGTGTGAGTGCGTGTATGTGTGTGTGCATTAACTTCACACACCATCAGCAACAAGAAGAGAAGAAGCTAAGAGCACACAAGTTCAAGGCAATTCAAGGCGAAACGAGGCAATACGTCCAGTCAGTCTCGTGGTGTTGTGGCTGCTTGTTGCTTGCTATAGTGTGTTGTGTATCGTGTGTTGGCAAGAGAATGCCGTCAAGCAAACGACGACGACGACAACAACATCAACAACAGATAGAGAGACAGTCAGTCAGTCAGTCAATTGATTGTTGTATAGACAGCAGCAACAGCAGACGTTGACTGTGCTGGCAGCTGTACTCCAGTATAGTGTTGCTGCTCACTGATACAATGATTTGTTTTGTTTTGTTCAAGTCAAAACAAATCGTGCAGCAAAGCTGTATATATATACGCGCGTACACACTCACAAATGCACAACAAATGAAGGAACGAACTAACAAGTGCTCCTGCAGCTGAATTGATACAAATCAATTGGCAGGAGTCAAGCTGGTTGGTTCAAAAAACAAAACAACAACAAAAACGTGACCACCGACATTCACTATGGTCTCGTGGTGCCGTCACCAGAGGCAATCGATTGATATGCGACGACGACGACGACGACGTGCACGCGGCCAGGCAATTGTTGTCGCAATCGATATCAATGATACCAGTAATAATAATGCACTTGCTCTATGATCTTTGCTCTTAACTTCACTTCACTCCGGTTCGATTGCCGGCTCCGTCTAATCGTAGTGAGTGTGAGTAAGTGGGAGTGTGAGTGTGAGTGTGAGTTTGACTTGTCTGTCACTTGTTGGCTTGCTCCTTGCCGGTTGCTTTACTTTCGATGCTCGAAGTTAGTTATTGTGCTGTTGTGTTTGCCTGTGTGCCTGTCTGTCTGTCTATCTATCTATGTTTGGCTTGACTGACTCACCGAAACTAACTTTCTAGCTTGCCAAACGATGACAACAAGCGAATCTTATCGACAACACAAATCGGTGAGTTCACGTCCAAGTTTGAGCTTCGCAATTGCAGCTTGCGGCGAGTTTGCAGCGTGTCGCGTGCATTCGTTCACTGCTGTCGATGTCGTTGTTGATGATTTATTCGTGCACTGCGTGTGTGTATAGCGCTTCTGCGTTGAGCTTCTAGCGCCTAAATGGATCTAGTAGCTGATAATTATTATTAATAGTAAAGCAGTCAGGTTTCAATTTGACAGGCGTCAAGTTCGCTATATGGTCTTTCTATGTGCTATGTTGTGCGTGTGGTGTACTATGCTTGTAAATAAGTAATTTAATGAGTGGGTGATTGAAGGAAATTGAAGCGAAGTGAGTGAGACCAATATTTGTCAATGCTGTTGATGAGATACTTTTTGTTGTCGGTTGTTTGTACAGCTTGTGCTATTATCACTTCTCGTGATTTCTCGTCAATTTTCGTACTTCGTCTCGTTAGATTATTATTAGATGATGATCGCGGTCTTTGTCGTTGTTCTTGATTGTCTCATCGAGTTCTTTGATCGCTTAGTTGGTGCTTGATGTTTATTTCATTGCATATCATTTGCTATCTAACTTTGCTGCACAACGTTCGCTATGTGGCGCTGAGCGTACTTGTTCTCGCAGACAACACTGCTCGTTTGACTAACTGGCTGACTGACTGTGGAACTGCTCACGTCACAGCTCATACAACGTGATCACGGATGAACCAGTTGATCTTCAGTCAGCTCCAGCTTCTAGCTCCTTGCCTTGTACTTGTTGTTAACGTGCCTGTAAACGAGCTGTTCAAACTGGCATGCAGCGGCGCAGTTCAACACTAGGAAGTAGACTGAACCCAACTAAAGTGAACCGAGCTGAACTCACACTGAACTGAACCGTGTTGTACTGTTCAGTTTTGTTCTGTCCAGCCTGTGCCGCTTGTCCATGTGTGTGTCGTCCATGTACATGTGAGTTGGAGAGTGCGTGTATTTATGCGTGCGCGCTGTCGCTTACACAACTATAACAATGTGGATGCGCGTGCGCTGCTGTCGCTGCTCATAGCGAGTATGTAAAAAAGTTGCCGCATGTTTCGTACAGCCGCTGAGCTCTCAACCGTTCCTTAGTTCGCTCGTTCATTTGCTCGCCAACTCGCTGCAACACAGGCACTCACTCACGCACGCACGCACACACTCACAGTATGTTACGCATACATAGACACACATACCAGTAGGCGGTCGCTTACAAGCTCTCGCTCGCTCACATTGTGTGTGCATTGCGCTGCAGTGTGTGTGTATGCAGTCGCCGCCGCCGGCAGCTGACCATGCGTCTGCGCAGATGGCGCAACCACTCACCAGCAGATGCAAAACACGAGTGACTGCTCGTGCATTTTGCTAGCTCGTTCATTGCACGCTCGCTCGTTTACTTTTGCCTTGTTTCTAGTGAGCCGGACTTTGGTCTGCCGATTAGTGTGGCTTGTTTACTTGCCTTCCTTGTTATTTTTTATTTTATTGTATTCTGTTGTTGTCGACTACACAAAACAATTGTGTCTAATTGGCCCCATCTTTTGTTGATCAATAATCAATGATGATCATCAGAGTAACGATGACAGACAATTGGTTGCTAACTAACTTGTAAATAATAATTACAAGTGTACGGCTGACTCCACGCTGCACCTGCTTGTGTGGTCCCCTTGTTGTCCCCAATTGGTGTGATATCGAGGGCGTCAAAAGCACTTTGATTGGGTCCATTATTCATCTATGCTTGGATGCACTCTGTGAATGTGTGAAGCTACATAAACATCTGTTGCACACTGTCGTCGTTGTGGTCTGCGAATGCTCGGCGAGATCATCGATGGCAATCGATCATCGTCGCCGAGCATTCGAGGATGAGTTACGTGATCGATCGCTAAAGTCGTCATCGATCGTGGAAAGTAATCAGGGAATTGTCGGTGAGGCGGCACTAACTGCTTATAAGTGAGTGAGTGAGTATGTGACTCATCACAATTACCGACTGCACCGATAGACCGACCGACCAATCAAAGCAGCTGTACAATTGCTACTAAGCTATGTTAGTTTAACGAGTGCATGTCTGCACTTGTTAGTCTGCAATGTTTGTGTGTGTGTGTGAAAGCGTCTTGATAAGTGTGTGTGCATCATTATTTACACACTGTCTGATTATCTTGACAATTTGATTATCTGCTTGATTTCTAGATTGTGGAGTTCGGCTGTGGCTTGGTTTGATTTGGTTTGGTGTGATTGATCAAACAATCGATCAAGATATACAGTATTCACACCACCAATATACCAATAAGTTGTAGCAGCTGTAGCGGCATAATTTGCCTTGAGCATTACAACAAGTGAACACTGACAACGTGTTGCCAGGCGCTCACAGAACAACTCACGTGTTGATTTGGCCTAGGTACACGTGGCAAACAACAACGGCACAGTTGGCACAGTTTTTTCCTATTTTTTAAGCTAACGTTACCACATGAGCCACAGTGTTACCACAAACACAGTGACCGAATCGATTGTGAGCGAAAACAGCAACGCAGAGAATGAATCTAAATAAAAAATAAATAAAAGTAAAAACTCGGTAACAGTCGGTCACACGATGCTGGAATTTAGGTCGCGACAATAACAAGCGTCAGTGGCAACAACTGTAAAACCCTGTGAGCTGAACTTACATGTGAACTGAGCTAAATCGAACGCTGAGCTGTTGGATGCGAGCTGTGAGCTGTTGGACAACATGACACAAGTTGCGTTACGCGCGTGATCGATGAATAGACATGCTACAAGTTGCTCGTGTCGTTGTGTCATCGTTCTTCGTTCGTGATCGTGCGTGAGTGCGTGCATCATTTCGTTGCGAATAATAGTTGAGTTCAATGTAAAAGCGCACACAATGAGCGGCATGACACATTCTTGGAGCGCGTGTGACGCTCGTCTGCTCAGCTCAGCTCAGCTCCTGTAAAGTGACTCTGCTTCTGCTGCCGCTGTATTGCAGCACGTGCAGGTCAAAATCTCAGCATTATATGTGTTCAATGCTTGGCACATAAAGCGCTCTTACAGTGAGAGCAGTGTTTTTGCTGTAGGCGAGCGAGCGAACGACCAAACGAGCGAATGAACAAATGAAATGTAGTGAAATGAGAAGAAGAAGCTCTCGTTCTCGCCAACCACCATCTCTTCGCCGCCTGTCGTGGTCGTTCATGTCGGCTGTCTCTGGTTAATAGGCACATTGTTGTAGTTGTCAGCATTGTCGGTGTCGTTATGTCGTGCTTCTGTTAATGCGAGTGAGTGGATGTGTGTGTGTGTGTGTGTGAGAGAGAGATGCCGGCTCAACGCGCAGTTTGTGAGCAGTAGTTTGACAACACGCTGCTCACAAATGGCAGCATTCTCACGCTCGCTTGTTGCGCTTGTCTCTTATTGCACCGCGCTGTGCTATGTTGTGCGTGTTTCTGTGTGAGTTTGAGTGCGGGTGCGAGTGTTGGTGTGCTTGTTGCGTGTATCGTGCGCATTGTTATTCACGCTTATAGATTATAGATGAGAAGATTTGAACAATACGTTACGATTGAATAAATGGCCACGACGATGTCCGACGATTCAACAAGATCAATACACTAACAACGTTCTCCTAATAGCCGCGTGTAGCTTACAGCCCCCGATGATAATATTACATTTTTCCCCCGGTTGATGCCCTTTTGTATTCGCTATTGCCTTTTGTGTTTGTTTGTCTGATAATCGTCATGCTGTCATCTATCTGTGTGTCTAGAACAGTTCTCGGAAAATGTCTATATGGTGGAGTAAAAATGTGTATTTACTGATAAGCTGAACGGGCTAAACGCTGGACACAATATGATGCCAGAATGTTTAGGACATGCATTTGTTACGCAAGAAATGCTTTGCTTAGATAATCTTAGAATGCTATAATAAGTGTCAGTGTTAAATCTTAAATCACGCAAAAAACGAGCGCGTACACAAACGTAACTCACGTGCAACTAACCACGTAGCCTAAGGCAGAGAAACTGTGCTCAATAACATGGCAACGGCAACAATTGTGTACTAAACAACAATTTGTTGAACGTGTGCAACTCACAGAGAGCAGATTATAGATTACAGCGAGCGCGCGCAGCTTACCACGAGCTCATAGCCAGCGACTACGCAACGAAGCTAGAACGGAAATGAAACGAAACGAAATGATACAAAACAAAGCATATGTTGCTGGCAGTTAGCAGTCACTTTGTTTTGCCAATTACACAACATTACTCAAGATAAGCGAGCAAGTGAAATGAGCGAATAAAGCTTCGAGCCTCCAATGAAATGGCCTTGAATCTTTTCAGCACTTTAGTAGTTTTCGCTGTTGTTGTTGAAGCCACTTGTTGGTTAGTTGCTTGCTTGGCTGGTTTGGTTGATTATTGCTCAGCAAGCAATAAAAGTTCGCTGAGTAAGTCAGAGTGAGTGAATGTAACAATATTGCAACACTGCCTTTATTCTGTTGTGCTGTCCGCACGATACGTTACACACACGTTGATTGCATCACACATTGCGTTGTTCTTCGTTCGTTTGTTAGTTTGCTCTCTTAGTTGTTCTTTTCTATAATTCTCTCGTTGAGAAAAGTTGCGTTGAGCTGAGTTGAGTTAAGTTCAGAGAGCTTTGAGCTTGCTCAGTTGGTTAGTTAATTTACACTTGTTGTTAGCTGACCACAAGACACATTACTGAAATCGTATTATATTTTCTCTCTGTTAATGCTCAAATTACCAATGGCCAATATATCACCGACAACCGACAATGGCACACAACAGCCATAACAAATCGACGTCAAGTCAACTACTACAATGTTGCTGGCGCCATAGCAATAGCCAAAGTCATAGACAGGACCATCGTCATAGCCATCGTTAGCGTGATTGAGCCATGAAATAGCAACAGCAATGGTGGAAACAACAAAACAATACTGGGCAATAATAATAATCGACTATGCTGTCCAATTATTTATCAGCTTGTTAATGTTGAGCTATTGTTGTTGTTACTCTTTGCTTTGCTACATATGTGATGTATCATTCGTTTCTTTTTCTGTTGCAAGTACACTAGGTTATGCTATGCTACTTTGCCTGTGCACGCATTATTACACATTATTTATTTGCTATTGCAAAGCACGCTAACAATGTAATGGCATTTGTAAAGCAAGCAACGAACATTAAAGCACCAAGTTGAACAAGAATAAAATTAAACAAAGTTTTCATTGCTAAACAAACTATAAAGCGCTCAAAAGCCTGAACATTGAAGCTTATATCTTATAGCGCTTAGCATATTATCAAGCCGAGTCTTTTTGATTTCAAGCCTAGGCAATAGAAATTTGTTTGATTTTCAACTATTAGTCTTTTTATTTATGTTCTGTATCTTATGCTATTTCTGTTTGCTCGCAAACAAAAATAGGAGAACTAATGAAGCAAAGATGCAAGCAAAAGACTAATGTTGAAAAAGTAAAAGCTAAAATGATAAAAATGATAGTCAAATGCAATCTGTTGCGCCAACGCGCGCTTCGAATAACAACACGTTGCACGTGCACGTGGTGCTGTCGAATGTGTTCGATTGTTTGGGTCACACGATAACGTTTGACACATGCAAGCACATTATTGTAAGCATACACACACAATAGAAGTGTAACACATGCAATAGGTACAATGATGAGTGCGAGAGTTCTTTTACGTGTGTACTATCGGACACATTCGGGTGAACTTGTGATGCACACACACACCGGCGCTGCATCATTCGGGTCGTCGCCGTTGTCGTTGGTGAGTATCTACGACGACGTGAGATGTTGAGTAAGACTTGAGATGCAGCGATGCAAGAGAAGATGGAAAGAAGAAAGAATAACATCAGCTATTGATGTAAAAATAGAAGAAATATAAAAGAAAACTCTGAAAAATAATAATATAGAAGCTGTGTACGTGCGCCAAGCAATCGCGTGCACTTTCGCTCGTTCCTTCGATTTTCATCAACGATGGATGGGCCTCAGCTTGGAATGTTCACTCACTCACTCACTCACTGGTTTAGTTGAGTTTGTTAACAGTATGTAACAGCATTGCCGAATGTTGTCGTTGCATCATGTGCGTCGGCATTCAGAGTTGCATTTTGTGTCGCGCAATCTGCATACAATGCCAACAGTACAACATTGCATTGCACACAACGTTTGGTCGTCGATTCATGTCACGCGTGCTGTTTTTGTCTCACACACACACACACACGCAAAATACAGTTCTACTTCTTTCTCTATTGTTCATCACTTTACTGTCTGTTTGTGCTCTGTCAGTTTCCTACTTTTTGCGTCCATGTGTCCATTCTCCCGTCTGTCTGCTCAGTGTCTATCTGTTTGCCCACCCGTCCGTCTGTGCGTTCGTCCACCCATCGAACCGTCGTCTATTCGCTCTATGTTTGCCACCATAAGCTGTGTTAGTTCGTGGTCTGAATGCTTACAGACACAAATATATTACTTTAGTTTAAGCGCTTAAAAGTTTCCAACTCTCTAAAGTTTTTGAGGTTGAGATGTTTGAATGTCCAAATGTTCAGATGCTGTTAGATGTGTGTGTGTGTGTGCTCTCAATTCGTTCGTGAAAGATATTTTAAGTTTAAAAAGAAAGTTTGAAATGTTGTAAGAAAAACATACAACATTACAGTGTTGTATGTTAAGTTACGTTACGCTAGAAATGAAGCAATAAAGCAATACAAAAGGAACAAAGAATGGCCGAGCACGTGCTTACACGCGTAACGCTTGTATGCGCATCGGTGCATTCTAAATTATTGGACATCATTATTGATGCTTGCGTCGTCGTCGTCCTCTTTGCTTACACTCGTGTACATTTATATGGAGCGAGAAAGTCCGCTTTATATATCGCACTGCATGTTGGTTCTTGCCTTGCGCCTACCAAGGTCACGCTCAGAAGAGCACGTTGAGAGGAGCTGCATAGAGAACGCAAAATAAAAGTAAAAATATGATTGAGTGTAGAAGGAGATGCACATGAGAAAGGTGATTTTAACTGGAGCAACAAGGCTTTCAGGCAACTAAACAAGAGAAGCAGGACAAAAAGTAAGCTATAAAACAACAAAGTGAATGCCATTCCACTCTATTTATTTGAGGTCCATTTGAGAGGCAAAAACTTTTTAAAAGCTTTTCAAAACATTTTAACTCTTCTCATATCTTCTATTCGTACAAAGTAATAATGATAAGCATGTACCGAATTATAATGGAAGACATAAATTGCCCTTTGTTAGTGTTACTTTGCAAGTAAAAAGGGAAATATGTTGCAAGATGGCCACCACAGCATAAACATGACATATTACAAGAAAAAAATGAGAGTAAAACCAAAATTTACCGTCTCCTCATAACACTCCGACCATACGCAACATTGCAGACAACACAGCAGACAATTTAGGCGTGTTATAAAGCTCGACGCATGATGTAATATTGCCTGTGAGCATGGCGTGGTCAACAGACGATTAACTCTTGCTGCTCGGTCAATCTGAGTGTTCGCTTGCTTTTTAGTTCGCTCGTTCACTCGTCAGTTGTTTGTTAGCTTGCTTGTATGTCTATGTGTCCGACTGTCTGTCTATGTTCTTCTATGTGCATCTGTTTGTCTGTCAGTGATCCTTTGGTCTCGCACATTCCTATGCGAGCGCGAGTGCTTGAGCGTCAACAAGAGCACACAAGTTCCGTGTTGGTGCCGCAACACAGCGTGATGCGTCGAATGCGTGCGTGTGCTGCGTCGTGTTGTTTTGTGTTAGATTGCGTTGCGTTGTATTGTGTGTTCGTGTGAGTTGTAGAGTTGAGTGGGCCAGTCGGTCGGCCATTTAGCTGTCTGTCTGTCTATCTGTTCGTCGGCATGACTGTTGCGTGTACAGTGTACAGTGTGTATAGTGCACACCGACAACAACTTATTGCGCTGGCAATTCACATTACACGAGTCTGGTAGACGGACGAGCACACACACAGCTCATGAGTTGCAAGTTGCAACTGCAACTGCAACAACGATTGATGGCCTGCAATAGAATTTATCGCATCAAAATGGACACAAAATATCGATGCCACGAGTGTTTGTAACGCTAACTCTCGACTCAACGCAAACGCAAGCAAAACAGACAAGCAGTCAGACGCTAACATGAGCAAGCCAAAAAGCTAGCGTAAGAATGAAAGAACGAACAAGAAGGAAACGACAAGATCATTAGATGCAGCCAGCGGATAAGAACTAGAAGAAGCGAAAAAATATACACACGCACGCACGCACAACTCAAGGACAACGAGCCACACGTAATGGCCAGCATGTAGCAGCAGCATTGCATCAGTTTCAACAAACTAAAAGACAACCCGATCAGCACACACGCACACACAAACCAATACTGCAATAAGAGCAGTGAGAGCTGCGAGCCTTAAGGGCAGCAAAAACTGAAGAGCAGAAAAGAATAAAAAAAATAAATAAATAAAAAACAAGATATTTTGCACATGAACATGAAAATATTGTCTAGATTTGTGCTGCCTTGAGATGCATTCACTTTTAACTCTTATTTATTTATTTTCAGTTTTCTTTTGCTCAGCGCTCAGCACCACACGGTCAAGGCACACATGGACATGAAAAGCTGCTCAAGAACGAGCAGTTCAACTGCACACACATGAGCGTGAATAAATGAGTACTGCTCACGCTCAGCTCAGCTCACGGCACGAGCTAGTCAATTACACACAGAGGAGAGCAACAACTTATAGTTTCAACCATAACAACTCTTCGGCTCTCTTCTTTTTGCTTCAACTTTTTGTCGATCCATTTGCTCTCACTTGTTATTGTGTAACTCTGGTAAACCAATTGAGAAGTCGCAATTATTAGCCTTCATAATGTGCACAATTGGCAATACGTCAATGAATGAGCTGTATTGGTCTCAGGCATGTGGCTCGATGTGGCATGAAACACAGCGCTATAATACCCGCTTTGGGTTACTTCATATGCGCATACATTTATGCAACAACAATTCTGAAATTTATCATCATGTCCAACAATTGACAGCGTGTGTCAAACGGCACTGTTACAGAAGATAACACTTTAATTGTGCCTGATTTCGCTGTCACAACAAAGTTGAGCCTACGAACACAGACACACATGATGATCGACGAGCAAACGAGTGGACAAACGGACATAGAATTCTTATGACAGTGAAGATTTCATTTCATATCATTGTTAGTCGTCAGTTTTATTGCTAATGACACCGAGCGAACAATGTTGCGCGTCGTTGACAAGCATGTGAATGCACCAACTATACGTGCTACAATAATTATTCTTGTCTCTACGTCACGTGACACTGGAATGGATACATTGCCGACAAGTACAAGTACAACAACGGCATGATGTGGCACAATGCAATTTCGGTGAAATGTATCTGTGTGCATGTCTACTTGAGTGTGTGTGTGTCTGCCTGTCTGTCTATACCAGAGCAGAAAGATTCATTTTCGATATTGCACACGTCAAGGGTTGAGTTGAGTGGCCCCCGAAGGCATGGTTATATACACATATTTCACTCACCAGTGGCTGTCACTATTATTATTAGTATTATCATTATGATTATTATGGTTTGCCAAGTTTGCTCCAAGTGTCTGTTCTGCTCCGTTAGTGTGCTTCTGCTCTCGCTGCGATACACACACACACACACACACACACACACACACACACACACACACACACACA
>JAIFTH010000341.1:0-33272 GCA_019968535.1 Fragariocoptes setiger
CTTGCCATAGAAGTCAATGGGAGCTCGAAAATGCACTGCTCAAAGGCACAGTCATTCGTGCTTCTTTTATTCTTTTTGGAAACTAAGTCTTTGGCACCCTTTAAATCTTAATACTTTACTCCAGTTCACCTGGTTCTATTTTTACGCCAATGTTTATTTACAAAAATTTGTGCGCCTGCTTGAACGGTAGCCGGCTGGCGCACAAACATATGTGCGCTTGTCCAGAGTACGTCGAAATCTTCGAATAGATTCTCCTATCCTGGATCTGTGGAGAGTTCGTCAGTAATGGTACATACTGTGCGATTCTTGTCGAATCTGCCGAACGCGAAATCTGCCAAAGAATAAAATCGAACGCTCACATCAAAATTTGTACACATTGATTTGTCGAATTTCGCTGTATATATATTATCTGAATCTAGAATTGTATTATATTTATATGTAATATAGTCTAAACTCGTCCATTATTATCAGTTATAAGTTCCGAGTGACTCACTCAAATTCAAAGAGGACACGTATCCAATGGTGGTAACTCAGGATTATTGACACCAAAACGCTTTTGTGAAATCGATTGTTGGTCAGACAAAAATCTCAGAATCCATAGACCATAGAAATTATCCGCCAATTATAATTCAACCTTGAAGATTGCATTTGTATCTGAGTGAGATGTGCCGATGAATACGACTACAAACGAGCTTAAAAAAGAAGTAGTTGTTTGGAAAAGAAGGATAAGTGCAATCATACCACTGTCACGTGAGGAATAAGTGAGAAATTTCTTGTTTGTTTTCGTTTTCATTGGAAGATTCAACCCTTTGTGTTTTTGATTTACGTGTCTACATTCACGACGAATTCAAGACTATGCCAAGGAAAGAGTAAATATTGAGCATCCAATTGTCGACATTGAAAGTCTGAGAAATCGAACGTGAAGCACACTATAAGATAGAATTCTACCTTACAACAAGCTATCTCAGATGTCTTCGCATTACCATATTGAAGCGAGACCAAACAACTTCGCTAGTTACAACCACGAATGCTAGCTACAAGCCAACAATTGTTTAGCCGACACAATCTTTACAGCTAGCCTATTTGGTTCGTGCACAAAACCGATAAATTTGTCTTGTCAGGCTTGGCTTGTTCAGGTTAGGTTAGCTTAAGTTGGGCTAATACAACACAAGTCAACTCAACACAGAACAAACTGAACGAAGCCAGGCCGAAGCTGAGTCGAGTCGAGCTGCAGAATCAAGCCTTGAAGCCATCAGTAGCTAAAACCTTTCACTGGCGCTATCGAGCATGAAGCCAATAACGCTTCGAGCTGTTGCAAGCAATAGTGAGCGATTGTAACACTTTTACCGGCATCAGAACAACTACTGTTTTGGTTGTAGTTTTTCTCTGCTTTGTTTTGTTGTTGTTTTTTTGCGCCGTGTCTCATCGTTTTCAGCACTGTTGCTTACAAAATCGTTGCAAGCATTAAGCAAGGCCCCTGTAAATGTTGCTTAACCAATTGACTCACGCACGCACAATTGGCTCGAGTTCGCCAGCCTTGGGACGACTTGCATCGATATTACGAGTGCGGTGCATTCGAGGTATCATCGGCATATGAATCATCATACGAATCATCAAATGAATCATATCCATTCATTCGATGTTCCGCAGTCTGATGCCACTCACTCAAACACAGTGCAATTGGGCAACATACCGCAAAATCGAGAGTTAACGTGACAGGTAAAACAACAGCAAAAGAAAAAACTTAGCAAACAAACATAAGTACAAAAGTGAACGGAAATCAAAACAATAATAATGCACTTGAACAAAGAGTAATATTTCGAAAACTGTAGAAACTATATCAGAGCGAATCTAATAACTGCAACAGGGCAATCAAAAAGAGAAACAACAGAAAGCAACGACCGATTGTTCGATTTAAGGATCTCCAAGAGCGTTTTTGTGCAAAGCTCCTGGAACAACTCTACGGCAACAGGCCCAACGTTTGTTAATCACTTTTCCATGACAGTATCATCGTGGACGTTGTTGTTCCACATTACCGTTTACCATGGATAGCAGTGAAATCTTGAACACATATTTGACAGTTGTGTGTTGCTAAAGTCATTGGCTGGCTCTAAAAAGAAAAAGCTTAGTTACTTCTTTACGTAGTTATCAATATAGGCGTTTGTACTTAGGATTAAGGTTCATTTTATCTAAGTTCACATTGAGCCATTTACACTTTGCAGTTTACAGTTAAAAAGAGAGTGAGATCAGTTAGTCAGCAGCAAACTGAATAGATGAAGAAATAATAAGCAACTTCAACTGCAGTTCAAGGCAAGACTCCCGTTCGCCCCATATTCTCTTTAAGCTTGTTTTTTCGTGAATGTATTCTCCGAGAGCATCACCGAGGCTGGAGGCGCCCATGCTAAGATTATTGTACGTAGCTTGTGCAATCGCGCGCACACACACAATCATATACATGGATATATAAACAGACAGGCGCAAGCATAAAGGCATCAATTGCTCATTACAAGGACATTAGGGCAATGCAACAGTCTCTTGAAATATTATCACACATTTTTTCATTTCATCGATCAAAGTGAAATCATCGCAACAAAATACACACATACATAGACTCAAAGTGATATTATTCAGTTCACCAGTTGCTAACTCTTTGAGTAGCATCACAATTATTATTTGTTGTATTTTAAAAATTACACTGCATTTGTAATCAAGTTTGTGTTCAATCATCATGCCTGTCAGATCGAGTGTTTGCGCCTACAGTCCGGCGTACGCTTCGTCGTCAGCGTCCGCGGGCCGTTACGCAGGAACCAATAGCTCGCTAGCTAGTCCATCGTCAACACTATCTATTGGTCATTACAAACCGATCACGCCATCGTCATTGTCGTCAACATCTACTTATATTCCTAAATCTTCGTATAACAGTTTATCGCGTTACTCGACATCAAACGTCAGCGCCAGCACCAATCGATATTCAACGTTTTATACCAACAACGAATCGACCGCCGATTTGCTCGATAGATATTCATCATCATCGTCGTCATCATCGACAGCTCCCATGAATCGCACATCTTCGGCGCGTTCACTATCATCGTCGTCATCATCAGGAATATCGTCCGTATCATCTTATTTATTGTCAAATAGTTCGGCATCATCAACGGCATCCTCCTCAGCGTCAGCGTACGCCTCATCATCATCACCATTAAGCTCAACTCCGTCCACTCGTACATTGACATTGCCATCGTCGAGCAAATATTCACGTGAACATAGTCAGGTAAAATCATTTTCAATTTTTGTAGCCTTGTCACACAAACAACCCAAGGCCACTTGATTGGTTGTGTGCTGATTGAAAGTTATCATTTGCCTCAGAAAAGAGCTTAACATAATACTAATCGTAAAATTCCTATTGACTGTCACAAAAAATTTATTACACAATCCGTGTGTAACTGCTGCTGTAATCGTCCATTTATAAACGAACGTACTCACACACACACACACACACACATCGCGAACACAAACTGTGTGTGTCTGTCTATGTTCTGCACCTGTTGGATGGAATACATAATTCTTTTTCCCGTCAATTTCCATGCAACATATCAATCAATCACATACAATCGAAACATGTTACCGTGAAATTGATTAACCTTGCGCATGGTTGGCCTACAAAAAAATGGCTCACGCGCTGACGAACATGATTGAAATGTCATTGCAATGTGTACCTCACTCGAGTACGTCGCACTCATTGTGCACTAATTGTTGAACATTGTGTGATCACTAATCCATGACATGTCAATGTTTCACCGTGTACATACGCACCTGAATACATTCGGTTGTAATGAAATTGGTGTGGTCGTTGATAACATTTGTTATGTCTATTTAGTATGGTTCCAACAAATACGAAGCACGCACAGGTGCTGCCCGGCGTGTCTCGCCACCTGGCGATTTAGCTCGCGGTCTAACGAATCTCGGTAACACTTGCTACATGAATGCCGTATTGCAAGCTCTTTATTCGATTGACGCATTTCGTTCGCTCATATTGCGTTCGTGTGGCAAATCACTATGTAACGGTACGTATAACAACATTTCCATGCCTGTCTCAATGTTAGCATTGTTTTTTATTGTCTTTGAAGATTAGATTAGCTCTTGAGTAATCTCACATGCCACATGGCTTTGCTACGCACGCTGATATTTCATGCAATGTAGCTGAAGCGTCACATTACATCACATCAAGCGCCGTGAGCTGATGAAGATCGCCGATGAATGAATTCGCAGTTACCATGACGCAACCTGTGACCTTGACATCGGCAGTGACATGATTTTTGCCATTTGGTTGATGTGTTTGTAAGACAATACAAATGGTAACAACATCAGCCAAATGGTAACACCAAATGATCATGTGATATGCTTTGCACTTGAATTCATCGGATGAGCGATTATCTCATTCATTCGACCGGCATCATTGATCGATCAATGCATAAATTGTTCTGTTTCTTGATTTATTGTTTGATCACGTTTACAAATGAGTCTCAGAAGTAGAAACAAGAAAATTATCGACAAGCATAAGCTAATTAGAAACCATCACAAAGAGATTGATATTTCGACCATTCCACAAATTTTTCTAAACATGCATATTAACCTATCTCCTATTGAATTTTATGATCTCAAAATTGTCTTCACTTGGATCCAACATTGCCAACTCTATATTGAAATGTTAGAATTGCGCAATTTGTTTAGGAAAATGCGAATCGATAGCGACACTGACTGCAATTATACATCCTCCTACTCAGACAGTGTGAGCCCGAGTGAATTTCGCCAATCATTTGCAAGAGCGCACGCTCGTCACAAATCATTTGCCGGATTTGGTCAGCACGACGCGCAAGAGTTCCTCCGTTATCTCGTGTCGGCGTGTCACGACGAGCTTAACGTTGCATCACCAAGCACTTGCTCCTCAAACAACACCGAGATAGCGTCCGCCGACGAAGCTTGGCGCTCGTACCGTCGACGTGTCGACGATTCCGCTCTCGTCGATCTATTTGTGGGCCAATTGCGCTCGACAATCGAGTGCAGCGAATGCTCGAATCGATCGCATTGCTGGGATCCATTCTGGGATTTAGCGTTGTCGTTAGGCTCCTCCAACAATAGCTTAGGAGGATCTTATTCGTCACGTTCGACGTTGTTGTCGTCAGCAACGTCGAGCAAAGTGTCGTCGGTGGCCGATGCGCTCGCATTGTTTTGTGCCAAAGAAACACTTGACGACAACGAGAGGCCCTATTGTTCGCGTTGCTGTCGTGCAACTCGCGCCACTAAACTGATCACAATTGAACGTGCGCCACGTGTGCTAGTGTTACAATTGAAAAAATTCACCAACGACGGCTATAAGCTCCATTCATCCGCATTGACTGTCGAGAATCGCCTGCAGCTCGAAACAACAGGCGGGCGGCATGTCGATTATTCGTTGCGTTCGTGCATTTCGCATCATGGTTACTCGGCCACTTCCGGCCACTACACTTGCACTAGTTGTTACGGCGACACACGTTGGTTTCATTTTAACGATTCGAGGTAAGCGTGCGCCGATTGATCGTATCATTACCTCAGAAGGCTAGCTATACAGTAGTATTGGTGTCGCTCGGCTATTGAAATATTCATACGCATACTATTTGACACAGATACGTGCACTCAGCTAGCTCTGACACATGGTACAAAAGAATGATGTGAAAACGACGCAAGAAAGAAAGACATTTTCTTTAAAACTAACAAAACCTTTTTCTCTTTTTCCTCTGTTTCTTTTCTTCTTCTATATTTCCGATTCTTTTAATGTGTCCAATGTGTACTCGTCGTTGTGCACACGTCTCAATGCCACTATTATTATTGCCGTGCTCTCTGACTGACTGACTGACTGACTGACTGACTGGTTGGCTGCCTGACTCTTTGACACACTCACACACGCATGCACCGACTGACTGACTAACTGAATGGCTTGATGGCTCACTGGCTTTATGCTACCAACAAAAACAAAATGTATTGTTCGCGATTCAATGGCGCACATCAATCGTTCATCATCGTCGCGTTTTCACATTGATCGCTCGCTCGCTTGCTCGCTTCATCGTTCGTTTATGGACCGTATCATCAAAAAACATACGATTGGCCTTCACTGCTACTTCTTCTATCATTTCTATCGTGTCCATCATTCATATCGTGCTTTCTGGCTTGCCACATAGCGTGCACGAGGTGAACGATTGCGATACAGAGCTCGAGTTTCGCGATGCGTATGTTTTGTTTTACGTACGCGATAGCGAATCGACTGCTACGGCCTCGTCTCGACTCTAGACTCACGCTCATCTAAGCAACGCTACATCTTGGTGTGGCATAGTTGCTGTTGTCGTGATCGTCACCGTCGTTATGTGTCCATGTGAGCGCGGCAGATAGTGTGTGCCTAACAACAGCACACTCACGCACATACGGAAAGCAAGCGACTGCCTCTTGGGATTCACTCGCTCGCCCTCGCGCGCTTTGGCTCTGCGTAGGTCCGTGTAAAGAGAGACCCAATGTAACCTTTTTGCACAAAAGCACTACACCCTTGCCGGTCACAAACATTGCGAGTGAATGTATTGTATCACCCAATGACATGACAAGGCCACAAAGATTGGGTCGTACACACACGCGCACGTCGACATGTTTCATGTAGCAAGTTGTGGTGCTTGGCTGTCTGTTACTGTCGATGATTTTGGTGGCTTCGTCTCGTCTGGTTTGGCCTTACGCATACAACAGACTCACATACAGGCACACACACACACACACAGGCAGGGAAAAGATTTGCCGAGAGCAGCTAGCATCAGTCAGCCGCAACAAGATGAAACTAACTGCCTGACTGGATGGATGGAAAACGAATCAAGCTGATTGGAACATTTTGTTAAGCTACTTACAAATATACATGAGCATCGATGTGTATCGAGTTTTGCATGCGTTCACCACCACCCAGGCACGTGAGCATTGTGTGTCTGACTGTGTGTCCCACTCTCTAACTCCACTGATCAATTGATGAAGGCAACAACAGTGGTCGATTCAATTCGCTTTTATGGACTATTTGGCGCTATTTGACGGCATCGTTGGTGCGTGCGTGTCATCTATGTATGGGCGATGTTCATTCA
This sequence comes from Fragariocoptes setiger, assembly GCA_019968535.1. Lineage (NCBI taxonomy): Eukaryota > Metazoa > Arthropoda > Arachnida > Trombidiformes > Phytoptidae > Fragariocoptes > Fragariocoptes setiger. Next base: position 7,146 of record JAIFTH010000341.1, read on the forward strand.
ACGCGTGCGCGAGTGTATATGTGTCTGTATGTGGCTAAATGTGCGTGCGTTGTAATTCAGTGACTATTTTTGTATCATTCTTGCTGCTCACAAACTCTAGCTAGTCGGATTGCTATAAAACTGGCACACACATCAGAGAATGCGTACGTGCGTGCCGCGTCCTTTCATATGGATCACTAGATATCGAATACAGCAAACCACCAGTGACCATACTGACTGCTTACAATTGTCAGTTTAGTCTGATCAAATAAATGGCTAGTTGGCGGTGGTGGCCAGCTAAAGCAAACAAATCACACTTGCACGCGCGCGCACGCACGCACTCGCAGACAGGCAAGCAGGCGTCTCAGGTAACCACACATCGCACGCACAGACCTTTGATTTCACTAGGCCCAGCGATATGTTCAGGTGTCCGTGTGCTCGTGTGCTCGTGTGTGTGTGTGTGTGTGTGTGTGTGTTTGGTGTGGCACACCTCAAGCTTGTGAAGCCCTGTGCCGTGTGGCACGCACCTTGAAAAGAAGAGAGTTAAACTTCTTTCGATCACAACGGACGACAACCACCAATCGACAAGCTGCCAGAGCACGAAGGACGTGTAATGAGAGGCCCGCCCACCCATTCAACAGTCTATCTATCGTCGTATCCACGCGCACCACGAAGGCATCAGGGGCACATGGGACGAACGCGCACGACAGCATTTGTGTAAGTGTGAAAGCATGCGACGGTCAACGTGATTTTATTTGGATTCAATTTGGCCACGTGTGATAAACGTTCGTCGTCGCCACGAACATCAAGCATCGAATTCTCGATTCGCTCGGTGCTTACAACGGCTATTGTGATGCTGATGCGATCTTGTTGTTGGCACCTCTGCTATTGTTGTTGTTGCTGTTGTCGCAACAACACGCTGTGATTTGGGCGCTTCAAGGATAAGAAGAAGGAGAATATCGTCAGTATCACACAACGGCTGCAACAGCAACAATACACGAGTACAATAAACTTCGCTTGAGGCGCGCGCGCAGCTATTGTGAATCGATGTTGTTGGCAGCAATTTTTGAACGATGGCCTCGTTTTGTGAGTGTTGTGTGTAGCAGCATCTCGTCAATTGTTGCCACTGCTGTTATCGACAAGACATTGCATTAGTCAGCCTTACTCACTCACTCGGTAACTTTTTGTTGTATTCTATTGAGTTTCATTTAGCTCTGTTGGATTTTATTGAATTCTATTAAGTGTTGAGCTGAAGTGAGTGAAAGTTAAGTGTTTAGTAGTGTGTTGCCCAATGTAATAATGTAGTCTGGTTGGTGAGCGTCTAGCTATGAAGTAGCAAGCGTTGATGGTTGATTATCAACAATCACACGTCAGATCTCAGCGTAAAAAAGTAAACTTCCTAGCTCGCTTGCTACGAGTGCCAGAGCTAGATTGAGTGTCCTTGAAATGAATCACGCACAGACGGACAATTTGTAGTTAAGTTGTGTGGTGCACACGCGTCGTCAATCGTCAATCGTCAATCGTCAGCGGGCGCTAATATAGCGGGCACTATCATCAGGAAATAACCGACAACAGCAATCAATTGGACGTTGATTGCTACTTTTGCTTTTTTTCGATTTGCACACACAAATGTTGCGCACACCCACAATTGTTATATTCTTTTCACACGCACTCACACAGAGTTGGCCAGCAGGCACCAACAGCCAAGTTTCGAGCTAACTTTCAGTTCATCGCAGTTCACTATGCTGAGTTATTTTCACGATAATTCTCGTGTCAACTCTTGCATTGGTCTTGGATTGGGCTGTATTGTTGGTTAGACAAGCCATACAGACACACGCACACAAGAGCCACAGTGCGCGAAGAGCAGTGCACGATTCACGAGCTCAAACTTGACGAGCCCCAATGACGATGACAACGTTGGTGTCGATGATCGAGACATACGGGGTTTTCGAGCGCCTTAGTATTGATCTGGGAACAAAGTCTGGGCTTATCCCCCAACTTCCTTCAGAGTGCAACAACATTCAGCACTTGTTTTTGGGTCAGGGAATAGTTGTTTCGAGACTGCTTGGCGCCACTGACATTGAACTGTTCACGAGGGGAAATTCCCATAACCTAAAGAAGAAGTAGTGAAAGTTCACAGACTGCATCGCTTTGCCCTGAAAAAAGAGATTGGCCTAGACTTTACGACAGACCCTAACAAACACCCTGTAAGCACACACACACGCACAAATAGAACACTCTATTTGCGTGCTCACTAACAAGAGCTACGCGCATCGAGCTACTTGCCACATGGCATAAGACTCATGACGGACACGTTCACACTCTCTCTCTCTCTCTCTCTCTCTTAGCTAACAAGTCAAGCTTGCTCGCTTGCTTGCCAGTTTGACTTCACACATATTGACTGATAGATAAATAGGCACACTGACTGACTGGCTGACAGCAGACAGACAGGCAAGCAGGCCGGCCGTTGCAGAAGCGGCAACTGCGGCAGCAGTAGTAGCAGCAATGGTACTGCCAATAGTTGGTGCCGACAGAGAAGAGCCAAGACCAAAGACAACAAGGAAGTTCAATGAGACAACAAGGATGTGATTAGTATTCGTCGACATTCAAATAGTATTTGTGTGTGTGTGCGTTTTGACAGCACCATTTGCATGTTTGCACTTGTGTTGTGTTCACAAGTGCAAGCAAGCGAGCACGCACGCACTCACGCACTCACACGTCTCGTTGGTCTTTTCTTTGGTTCGTGTGAGTGCGTGCGTGCGTGCGTGCGTGCGTGTGTGTGAATGTAGTCGGAGCTTGTCAACATTTCGAGGGAGATCTCATTCATTCGTTCATTGCTAACAGCTTCGTAGCTTATGACTTATCTTTTGGCGTTGCATCCACCATTCGCTTACTGTAAGTAGTACACACACACTGGCTATATTGGTGGCTGCTTTTGTATTGTCGATGGCTTGTACTCTGTGGCCATGATGACGCCTCTAATCGTGTCTTATTGGCTGCTTCACTTGCTTAAGCTTGTATCAGCTGTCTCGGCGGCTGTTCCTTTGGCGAGCTTTGTCTCCCGTCAGTTCGTCCGTTCGTTTGTGATTGTGTTTGTGCTTCTGATGTCATTTTGTGAGTCGAAGCTAGTCGACTAGTAAATGTCGTTAGTGAGCTTAGCTCACGATGAAGCAATCGTCGTCAATGTGTCGATGTCCATCACGACGTTTGTGTACCGAGAGATAACGTGGTGCTTGCGTGCGTAATGTGCTGGGTGCTATTGCCACGTGTTACGTGTTGAGTGCTGGGTGCTGCAACTCACGTTCGCTGTGCCCGAGCGCACACGAAACGGAAATGACGTGAACAAAGCAGCTCGAGCTACTTGACGCATCAAAGCCCACCCGACATCAAGGCGAATCGCTAACCGCAAGCTACTAATCCAACGTGGCACACAAGTTAGCCAGCACTGACTGAATCATACGTGAACAATCGGCAAGTAAGGCGTTTAGTCCGTTTAGTCCTCTTGTGATGTTGATGATAATTTGACACGCACAGCGGCAGCAGCAGCCAGGCCAATCGATCGGCTAGTAGTGGTTGTACTGATGTATATTCAGGCACGACTGCTGCTGGTGGCTGCTGTTGTGGCTTAGCTAGACGACGGTAGGTTCGATGAACAATGTCTGATTTGTATAGCAACAGCAGCACGCTCTCTAGGGTTCGTGTATTTTTTTATTTCATTTTATTATTATCATATCAGCATGGCATTCCGAGAAATACAGTGATTCAGTCAGTCAGTAAGTTTGCCTATTATGTGTGCCGATTGTGTGTCTACCAATTGAGTGGTGAGGCGAAAAATGTACCTACACAACGCACACAAGGTTGTTGCACAAAGAAAAAAAGCGTCCTTATTCACCTACAGCACATTGACAGTTCACTTACTAGTATACGCTTACTAATGCCTCACTACGTGTACATAGTGATAAAACACATAGAGACCATTGGTAGACAATTGTTACATACACACGGACACGACGACATGGTCGACTCGAGACACTCCACGATTCCAGTTCCAAACACTCGAGCAGACAATTGCCGTCTGATGATAATTAGTTTGCTCGAATCAATTTGATTCAGTCCATCGATTTAGCGCTCCATTGCGTATTGTTCATCAACAGACACTATTTTGGTCTGTTTCATTCTATTCTATTCTTTTCTTTTCTTTTCTTTTCTTTTCTTTTCTACTCTACTCTACTCAACTCGCATCAAGTATAATCTAACCGTTGAATATAATAGAATCGTATCCTGGAGTAAATTGAATCAAATCGTATAAAGGCAAATCAAACGTTTCACGATTGGAAAGCATTGGTGTGTGGAAAGAAGAAACAACTACATTACGTGTACTATATCAATCAGTGTGGCATCGATCACTGTTCGATTAGTTGATGGATTGATTGATTGGTTGCAAGAGAACTTATACAACATATCAATTTTCATTTATTTATTAATTCCAATATAATTACGTATTTATAATTTGTACACAGATTGGTGATGGACAAAAATCAATCTCAGTCTTGACGATTCGTTCAACTTTTGTCTCTCAACTCCATCTCTCTTCATTGACACGTGTTTACAATTGCACGTGTGTTCAAAAATTGTTATGCGCCGGTCTCGAGGGCGTGTAATGCTGTTGCTGACAATTGGTCAGAGATTGATATTGTAATTGCATCTGTAATGCGTGTTGTTGTTGTTGCTTAGTTGCTGTTATGGGGCTCTGCGAGTGATTGAGTAACGATTGATGTGTCAAAGAATCAGCGCCAACAGTGGCGTCGGCAGGCGGTGTGGGCGTGGCATTATAAGTATAGTTATAATTGTAGTTGTAGTTGTAATTGTTGCTGTTGTTGTTGTTGTCGCTGGCGAGGCCGTAATTTTGGCGAAATTCTTGTTTACGAATGCGCTCGTTGACGGTCGAGCAACGACAACATAGCAGGTGCTTAAAGGCAGCACGAAAATCGTGATGAAATGTAACGTAAATGATCGGATTGAGCAATGAGTTTGTGTAACCGAGCCATAGTGTGAGTGTGTTCACGAATTGAGGCAACTCGTTCACGCTGGCCCAAAATGGACGCAACACGGCCAAAATGAAAAATGGCAACCAGCAGACGGTGAAAGCGGTCATAATGACCCCCAACGTGACGGACGCTTTGCGTTCACGTAGCACGCTCGAGGTGCGCCGTCGCCGTTGCTCGTCTTGTTCGGCGTACAGTTGTTGCTGTTGTTGTAATTGCAATTGTTGCTTTTTTAGCGACAGCTCGTCTGTTTCTCGTTCACCTGTTTCTTCTTGTTTCACGTCGAGCGCAACTGCAGATGCAGACGTGGCCGCAGTGAGAGTCACGGGCTCAGGTGTAGCTAAACAGTTGGCTCTCGTTGGTTGCGTTTGTTGCGTTGGTTGCGCTTGATGTGGCAATGTGAGGTCTTGTGCTCGGTGAGACTGTGTTGCTGTTTTGTTAGGCACATCGATCGCGTTCGCTGGCTTTATCGCTCGCTGGCTTGTTGTTGTTATTGTTGAGTCCTCGAATGTTTGGCCCCCAATTCGAGTGTCGTCATCTTCGAATTCGCACTCACTGTTCACGGCGCTGTTGGCATCGACGTTTTCGGCCGTCGTCTTCGTCGTCTCGTAATTGTTGATCTCGTGCTCGTCACATTGAAAAGAGCAATGGCGAGCAGAGTCATCTCGCTGCTGCTTCGATTGATTAACGCCGTTAATGCGAGCGCCGCTGTCAAAGTAGCCGCAGTCATTGCTATTATCAATCAACTGTTGATTGATTACAGTTTGACTCGTTGCACTGTCATCATTATTATTATCATTGACGCCAGCAAGACACATTGCGTCTGATGTAAGCTGCGCCTGTTGCTGCTGCTGCTGTAAGCGCAACAGTATCAATGCGTCACTCGTCGAACTGCGACGTGGCTTACATTGATTGTGATGATGTCTGAAAGAATGATGATGATTTGTTTGTGCGACACAAACAATGGTCCCATTAGCGTTGCTCGTGGGCGACTTTGTTAGTGTCGTGCAGAGTTTCTCACACGCATCATCGACGTCGCCGTCGTCGTCGTTATCGTTATCGTTATCGTTAAAAACAGGTGACGACGCATCGTTGCTCCAACGCAACAATAATGGAGCCTCCAATGAACGACTAAAACGGCGCCTGTCATTGCACAACAATGGCAGCTGTTGCTTCGATCGTTCATGACGTGGCAATAACTGTTGTTGTTGTTGTTTCGGGTTTGATTTTGATTTTGCTTTTTCAATTTCATTTAAATTTGTGCGATTGGTATTCAAATTTGAATTCGAATTCGAATCAACGAAGAATCTTCTATGAGACAAGTCTTTTGTGATCGCAATTTTGTTGTGATCTTGTTTCTTGGTGCTGTTGGTTTCGTAATCATCGGTGTGTTGTTGCTGTTGTTGCTGAGATAGATTAGCGTTGGTTGAGAGGGAAACAGGTGGTGGTGGTCGATCACAAGCAGCTGGATGATCACGTGCAATGGTAGTAGCGGCGTCAGACGGAGCGCCCAAATTGGATGAGGTCAATGTGGCGCACACCAGCGGCGCTTGCATCACAACCAGTCGGCCGACGGTGGCGCGTGCGTCGGCCTCGAGCACGCGCTTCGCGGCCCCGTAGATTTTATAGTATAAGCAGATCATAATGGTGAGCGGTATATAGAAGGCGCCCAGTGTGGCGTACAGCTGATACGGCAATGATTGGCTCACCTCACATTTGGGCGCACTGGGAGTGCCGTACTCGTTGCCCGATATGAGCAACGGCGGCACCGAGATCAGGCACGATGCGCACCACACGCAAAAGATCAACGTGAACATGTGACGAGCAGTACGTTTCACGCCGTACGTCAACGGACGCGTGATAGCCAAATAACGATCCACACTAATGGTGCACAGATTCAATATGGAGGCCGTGCATGAGGTCACATCGAATGAGACCCACAGGTCACACAGACGCGGCCCCAATTGCCAGCCGCTGGTGCTTAGCTCGTAGTACATGGCGAATGGCATGACCAGCGTTGCCACACACAAGTCGCTGATGGCCAACGAGACAAGTAAATAGTTGGACGGAGTGCGCAGTTTGCGTACGCGTACCACCGACACGCACACTAGCACATTGCCGACGAACGTCACCACGATGATGGTAGCCAGCAGTACGCCAATTAGAGCTGGTTTGCTCGCCGCTACTGCCGTCGCTGTGTCGATCACTGCTGAGGCTGCCGCTGCTGAGGCTGTGGTGCCATCGCCGCTGCCGCCGCCATCTATGCTGATACCGTTGTCGACAATAGATGCTCCCGTGTGTGTAGTAGTGTTGTGTGTGATTGCTGTTGTTGGTGTCGTAATGCTGCTGCTGCTGCTGCTACTGTTGCTGGCTGCCTCGGCAGCAACCGCCGTGGCAGTGGCCTCGACCAAGGCCGTGGCTGTTGCTTGTACGCTCGCCCGTTGATGTTGCTCTTCGCTCTCTTCGCTCGATTCTGGTCTATAATCGTTTTGGTTGTTGTTGTTGATGTCGTCGTCGTTGATGCTAAAATTGTCGAGCTCGTTGTCAAATTGTTGTGAGTGTCTTTGTTGGTGGCTTGTGTAACTTTTTCTTCGTTCTCTAACTTTGTCTTCTTCTTCTTCCTCTTCTTTGTTTTCTTTTGTTGATGCTGCTGCTGCCTCTGGTGTGGCTGATGATCCTGGCTGTTGCCACTGTTGTGCGTATGGTGCGTGTTCGTGTGGTTGATTAATGCCGCCACTTGTCGGCAATTGCAGGTGGTCATGGTGCACTTGCGGCACACCTCGACTACTCGTGTGAGTTGCCAACAGGTGGCCGCTCGCATTTGGCGCCAACAAAAGCAACCTCAATCTCGTCGATTCGTATTCGTTCAAACGGCAGTGTTTATCATTCTTAACGTCTGTTGTTGCTGTTGAAGAAATTGTCTCCTCCGTTGATTCGTCGTTGTCTTCTTCATCGATTTGTGCACCCACATTGCTGTTGTTGTTGCTATTCTGGCTATTTTTGTTGTTGTATGATGCTGCTGCTGCTGTTTTGATTGCGAAATGATCGAAAGTAATTAATGCATATGTTACTATTTAGATCTAAAAAAGTTTAGATTTATCAGCAGCAAATTAGAATCGAAGAGCGATCATCATATAGATTCAACACATACACATAATCTTGAAGAATCTTTAAATAATTATCGTGGAGAATGTCCCAAAACAAAGATCTTTTCAACATTTGTCGAGAATGCAATCAAATGATGTAAATAAAAAAATGGGCCATAAACTTTACGCGTCAGCAGAGTCACGTGATTTTCTCTAGAGCTATTCTCAAGATTTATGTAACACACCCAGCGATCTCTCTCTCTCTCTCTCTCTATTTAGCCAAGCTCAGAGAAAAGTCAACGTGACACAATGGAAACAAAGCAAACCACAGCTCAATACTCAATGCAGTGTGTAATTGTAACCAATGCAGCAGCAGCAGCAATAGCAAAAGTGACAAGAAAGCGTTGTTGCTTAAAATGATGTTGTGTTATTCTATTCTATTTTAGTATGTTATGTTATGAATGTTATGAAATGTGCGCGTGCGTGTGTCGATTCAAGTTAACAACGACGTCACGCTGATCGAATTGCTTAACGGCGCCCACAATGCGTTCTGCTGCAGCCAGAACGCAGAACGTAGCGAGGGAGGGAGGGAGAGAGAGAGACAATGCCTTTTGTTTTGTCACCACATGCTCGTTAGCAAACGGACTAACTTTACTCACAGCTCACACAAGCTCACAAATCAGTTCGGTTCAGTTGAGTTCAGTTCAGATCAGCTCAACTGAACTCAACTCGAGCTCGCCAGCTAACTGAGTCAGCTCTGGCTTGCTCATTAAAGCAGCAGATTAGTTGCTGGCTCGTTGCATAACAACAGCATTGCATTGCTTATACTGTTCTTTCTAATTTAGCATTTAGTTTAAGAATTTAGCACTCGTTTTGTTTCGTTCGTTTCTGTCGTTGAGTTCGGTTAGGTTCGGAATCGATATCGACTGCGTTCGTTGACTCATTTTATTATTTAAACTTTGACTTTAATCTCTCTTTCCCTGACAACAAATACAGCTAAAAATCACGGCAACGTTTGCTTCACGACATCGTTCTATTTTATTTCAACCGAGCGAGCGAGTGAGCGAGCAAGTGACTTTCATCTCAGAATCGTATGTTCGTCTTTTCATTCATTGGTTCGTTTGGGCCCCTGAAAGCTGTTCATTATCAACAACAACAAACAAACACAACTCTAACGACACTAGCAACTCGTCAGTAGGTGGCGCTGGCAACTAGCAGCTAGTCAGCACCACCACAAGTGAAGGACAGTGACACACACGCACACACGGACGTGTAAGTGACGGGCCAAGCGAGCGAGCAACCATTCAACCAACTGACACTGTTACTCACGCTCGTTCAGCTCTTGTTGTTGCTGCTGCTGTCTGTCGCTAGCTAGCTTGACATCAGTTTATCATTTCTATAGCAGCCCTTGACTATTGAGCAGCTCGAGACAGTTTCTTTGAACAGAGTCATTGTTAGCAAGCTAGTGTGCAAGTGAGTTAGAGTCCGAGTGTGTGTGTATGTGTGTGCGTGCAGCGATCGCGGGCCCAGTCAGGCGAATCGTTCATCATCTGGATTTGTTCTTTGCCTTCTTCGTCTTCTTCTTCTCCTTCTTCAATATCTGCAGCAGTTGAAGCAATTGGTTAGCTGTTAACGCACTCTCTTTTCACTATTCAACTCTACCAACGTTGAACGTTGGATGTTGAATGTTCCACGTTGAACGTTGAACGCTAAATTCTGAACGATGCTTTTTTGTTTGTTTTGTTTTCCTTTTGTCCCTTCGTTCGTTCGTTCGTTTTTATATATTTCACCCTTTCATTGCTACAACTATTGCTCATTCTCATTTTGATTTGTTTTGGTTTGGTTTGATTTCAATTCATTTGGTCGTCGTCGTCTTGGTCGTTTTATTCCATTTGTCTTTGCTACTGCCGCTCCTTTGATTTGTGCTGCATTGCGTTCAACTTTATTTATTTATTATGCTCGTTGCTAGAGAGCCAGCGACAATTTAGCAAGTGAGCCTACAACACGCGATCGTGATACTGATAATCGTATGTGTGTGAGTGCGTGAGGCCCACAAATTAGGACATCATTAGAACTTTCGTTTTGTTTTGATAGCCATCATCAGTTGGGCAAAAGTCAAACCGCCAACAGCAAGCGTCATTGAAGCTGTGCTGATTCAAGATAAATCACAAGTCATGATGGTTCATGTAGATCAGCATTCGTGAGAATATCATCGTGAGGGGACGCAGGGAGGGGGCGAAGCCAAAGATCTATTTGTTCGAAAAAAAGTGTTTATCATATAAACGCTTTTTTATTATTATAAACACTTTTCAAGCTTAGCGCTTGGTAGGCGCATCGATCACACACACACGCCCGCACGGACGCACGCACGCACGCATATGAAAACGGAACTCGGTGTTCCGTTCCTTTTCGTTCCGGTGTCGAACGAAAAAATGAAACAATAATAATTTCCAATATTTAATGAAACATTCGTTAAACTTTTTGTTTCATTTCATTCACTTTCATTCGTCGTCGTCGTCTACAAATGGTCGCCACAAACAACAGATAAGTATCTACTATGAATATTATCCGTACATACGCACACACACACAGACAACTATGGATGGCAAGGACAAGGACGACGACGACAAAAGATTGACAATCTACTTATACGATGACTTTGCACGATGTGTGATGTGAATGAGCTTCGCACAAAATATCATTCCCGATCATCGAGTTGTGTGATGAAACAAAACTTACGTGATTTCAATGTTGATGTCAATGCCGCTGTTGACAGTTGTTGACAAAAATGATTAGTCGTGCATGATATGCTAATTCAACAACCAGTACTTGGAAATACTTGATTCGAGATTATTTTCTCTCCTTAAAAGGTGATTGACTAAGGGCGACTTTTTCTTCTATCTTCTTTCTTCCTCTTTTTCTTGTTCACATCAATTCATATCTAGAATCGATTCATTCGCTTGGTTGGTCTAAGAAAACACACGTCAATTGTTCAGTGTCAATAGTTTGTCGCTGTTGTTGTTACTTAGTCGACTAAGCAAATATTGATTATGACGTAAATATTCTATGAATGCGTCAATAATAATTCACAGTGAAACTAATATTGAGCTCTCTCTCTTTCTCTCTCTCTCTCTCTCTGACTCTCATCACTGACTGACTTGCTTGGCTCATGCAACTAACACTTGTCTGTGTGTGTGAGAAAAGTCTAGTATTGATCACAACTAACAAGTCTCAATTCTCAATTAATAACAATTAATCGATATGGGCTCGTCTGCGTCTTCGTCGGAACTCTGCTTGCTTGAGTCGAGAGAACTTTTCACGTAGCTTGTACTTTTCTATCTGTCAACTGTGAGCGAACTTTTTCGTGCGTGCATCAGTGAGTGCATGTGCTCTAATCGCGTTCACACGACAGACTAACGACGTGCTCCTAACATAACGTAACGTAACTTACTGTACCGTGGCTCATCGTGTCGTGCCGCGGTATGTACAGTCAACACTTGCAATGCTGCTGCCATTGAACACACACACGCACATTTGACAGTCGACGTTACTCGCTTGCCACTCGTCTAGCTAGCTAACAGCGCCCCCTGGCGGCTAGTAAGCGCACACTCACTACGGCAACACCTTCCGCAACATTGCCTCACACACGTTGCAGTAATGCAACTTGCTGATGGCGCATGCGCTCACTGTCAGTTTCACTTCAACACAACAACAACAATAACAAGTCGTGTGATACAATTGTTCGACACGCCAGTTAGTGCAAGTACAAGTGCAATGTCGACGATAGGCTCACTCGCTCGCTTGCTAGCTAGTAGATGCGTCAACGAAAAACCTTCACTGCAATGCCAGCTACGCTCTCGGCAGCAAAAAGTAAGAAACTTTTGCGCTTCAAGTTCTTTTGTGTTCGTGATGTTCGATGTGTCGCGACTCACGAGCAACAACTAGCACAAGTCAAGTGCAGGAAAAAAGCGTGCCAGCGAGCGGGCGAACAAGCAAGAATCGAAGTGTCACCAACTATCGAACTACCGAGCTCGATAACTCGATAGTTGGTTCGACAGATTGTGTCACTTCAAGTCATGTCACGTTTGGGCGTGCCGTCGTGGTCGTTGTTGTTGTTGTTGTTGCTCACGGTGAACTTCGAAAGTGAGTTTCGAGTGAACTTAAAGTAAAGTTTGTGAAGCCTGTGAACTTATGTTGAAACTTGTGAACTTGTGGAGCTTTCAAAATACACACACACAGAAAGGCTTGTTATTGTTGCTTGTTGGTTATTGGTTCATTGTCAGTTCCTAGTCGCTGGTTGCTTTCTGCTTGCTACTGTTACTGCAGGTGTCGATATCATTGGCTAGTCGATCGGTGTCGTGAAACCGATTGTCGTGTGGAATGTTTTCAAACAACAACAACATTGCAGCGCTGTCTTGCTGTCACGATTGTTGTTGTCTGTCACTCGTTGTTTGGAACTCTAAATGAATGAGCAGTCGATGAGCACCGACTGCTGGCTCATCGAATGGGAATTTGTGTTTATTTGTTTAACATTTAACTCATGGACACGCAGGGATGCACGACAACAGGCATGAAGACACGCACACACATCAGGTGTCTAGACTCTAGAGTGTATAGCAAAGTACAATTGTTTCTGTGTCGACCTGAGTTGCGATGTGACGATTGTGTTTAGCATCAATTCTGATCTGAATTCGCATCGGAATCGTCCAACATCGGACTTGGCCAACATCAAGCTGCCGATCATCACACACAAATTGCTCTCTGTGTTGCCAGCATCATCAATTTCATACTAAAGGCTACTAAATTTTTTGGCAGGTTCTATTCGGGTGTGTTGCTGATCGATGATTGATTGTCGATTGATTTTTCAATCATTCCCAAAGCTTTGCTCATTAATGAAATCTACATCTCATTCAATTCTCACACACACACACACACACGAAGTTGAACATTGGAATTCGATTTTCCCCCATATCACACCGATTTTACGACGACTAGCACGACGTTCGAAAGTTCACGAAAACTTCAATTTGTCGATCAGTCAACTAAATTGAACTGCATCAGTACAATTGAATGAAAATACTCAGGGCATAATTAGAGTACACAGTAAGTTTAAATTGTGTTACCATAAGCGGAAGTGATCGTTGTCGTGCGCCAAATAATCATAACTCGTGAGAAAATGAATGAATCACTGACTGGGAGTAGCGCAAGGGCGAGGGCCAGCAAGCAAAAAAGTACGACATGCACTTTGAGCAGAATCGAATTGAATTGAACTGAACTGACTTGTGAGGTGAACTGGATCTAATTGAGGCGAATGGCATGTGTTTTGGCGCGTGCCATTCAGCTCACGTTTCTATCTCTGCCGTGTTTTCTCAACATTCTGCTCTGCTCTGCTCCGCTCCACTCCAGTTCCAGCTCTAGTTCTAGTACTCGTTCGAAACGCTGTGTCTCTGTTAACGTGTGTATGTGTGTATGTGTGTATGTGTGTATGTGCGTGTGCGTGTGTGCGTGAATGTGTCTTTGCATCTGTCTGTCTGTCCGTCCGTACGTTTGTATATCTTGTCGCGTGGTGCTCGTCGCCACAATCGCATGTTGTCGCTCCCAATGCCACAACATTCGAAAGACGCCCACGCGCTTTGATTTCACTTACTCTCAGTCGCACTGGCACCCCATGTTGAATGTTTGCTCGTCTGTCTGTTGATCGCGGTATGTTACCACACTGGCAAAACGCCACGAGTGACGCGAATCACTGAAGAACAATTTTTGCCACGCCCATTCACTCAATAGTAACCTGCACTCTCAAACTCATTGGTTCGTCTCTACTGATGGCATGCGTGTTGCGCTGCTTTGTGCGTCGTATGTCGTGTGTCGTGCGTCGCGCATTGTACGTGTGAGTTGAGTCTGAGCAATTGTGTGTGTGTGTGTGTGTGTGTGTGTGTGTGTGTGTGTGTGTTGAGCAGCAAGGCAAAAATAACAACCGAGCAAGCGAACGAACGAACGTGAGAGCAGAGAACAAACTTGATAGCGACAGCCAGTGTGTGCGTGTGTGTCCAATAAAGTGAGAGGGCGTGTCCGACTGATTGATGGCACTGTTGGCGTCGTTCGGTGCAATTCGATCGGGAGAGCTAGCTAGCTCTCTATACGAGTTAGCTCGCTATAAAGAGACTCGCAGCTATCGTGAGTCAAGCGACAGTCAGCAGTCGGCGACAGGCAGCTAGCGGCAACGAACGAGCTAGCCAGCCATCCAGCCAGTGTCGAGTCAAAACTTGACACGCCTATTCGTGTGCGTGCCGTGCGTGCGTGTTAGAATGAAAATTTGAAAATCTGCTCCTTTGATTTCTATCTAGTTCTTTCAATTCGCCGGCCTCATCTCTCGCTAGCTTTGTTTCTAGTTCTCTGCTTTCGTATTCTTGCTCTCTTTCTTTCAACTCTGTGTTCAGTACAGTGCAGTTCAGTTTGGTTCAATTCAGCCCAATGAGTTGAATTGAAACAAGTGAGACAAGCGAAACAACAGTGAGACAACAACTGAAAGAAGCCACACGCACGCACGCCAACTATTCTACCGAAACGAACAATCTAAACGACTAGTAATGGACAATCGTTCATTCGTTTCTTTTCTCTTCGTTGGAAGGCACGTCCATTTGAAGCTCACTCATTGAATTGGCATCCTCCTCCTCCTTTTCCTCACTGAACTGAAAATTGGCCACACTTGCTAGTTGATTTTTTCGCTTTGATTTGTTCACTCTGATTCGTTCTGGCTCGTGTCCGATGGCTACTGACCGTTCTAGCGTTCACTTATTGTCGCCGTCTTTACACTTGTTCGCAGCAAGGAAGTTGTTCACAGCAGGACACACACACACTCATACAGAGGTCCAACCCTGAGCTAGAGCATGAGCAGAAAGAACGAAATCAAAATCAAGTGACGAAGTGCAACTGTAAAATGGGGCACTAAGTGAGCAAGCCAATTCTCCATTCGTTTATTTTCTCCATCAAATTGTTCAAAGATAAAATGGCCATCTTCTGCTCGCCAGCTCGCTCGCTTGTTTTTTCGTTCTCTCTTTTACGTTGATACAATTACAGCTCACTTTTTTCATTCTTTACTTCTTTTCCTACTTGTCTTGCCTTTTCTTTCACTCCAATACCAATTCCAACTAAAACGCTCACTCTCAGCAGAGGTTTGTCTGTTACACTGTAAACGCTGTAGAGATCACACCGCCAATCTTGTTCTAACACGTGTGTCGTTCAAACGCGTACCAGAGAACTCAGAAGTATTGGCCTCCATCCACCATTAGCTTCCACCATTGCGTGCTTGTATTGCGCGGCTTAGTATGCTGGTTTCCTATGGATGAGAGTGCGTGTGTGTGTGTAAGCCACGGATTTAAGTTTCATTCATCTCGCTGTGTTAACCTTGAAAAGGACCTGGGCGGGTTTCCCATTACATCTGGACCAGACGATTTTATAGGTTTTTATTATGTTTCTTGTTAATTCGAGGGCGACGAGCACGATGGTGTGTGCCGTTTTTGTAGGAAGCGTATAATAGCTGAGATATGTACGCTGAAAGATTGAACAGTTGGTGGGACCATATGTACTTTTTATGTCGGAAATACGTGCGTTTTTCCATACTCACGTACATGGTGTTTCTAAACTCGCACATCATTGTGGTAGGCCCACAAGGTTGTCAGAGGATCCGTTGCTTAGCGTTGACGCGCACAATGTTGGTAGGAATCATCAATAACTTTCTTTCTATCAATTATATTTACTCCTTATTAAGTTCATCTTTCATCTCTTATAACTTTCACTCTTTGTTTTTAATTTTCATCACTTGTTTCTTGTCATTGATTACTCCAGTCTAGTCTTTCACCGTGTGATCGGTGACCACAAAGATATTTTTGATTAAAAAAGTACCAAGCTACCATTTGGCAAGCACAATGTTATACGTTTTGAATACACCATTCTTTGCTCTATCATGTAGGTTTCCGCCTGTATCTCGTTAACACTATATCACATTCTGATTCCGAGATAGCCATTTCATTCAGTTCATTTAGCCCTACAAAATGAAATAAAATTTGAAAAAATCACTAGGTCCACAAACCCATTATAACCCGCCCAGGTCCTTTGAAACCTTGAAGCACCACTCATTCCCTCTAAATCGGCTCAGATTACTCGCTCGCTTCTTGAAGACAACGTTGTGTGTTCGTGAGTGCGCGCGTGTGTGTGTGTGTGTGTGTTCAAATCTAAGGCGCAAAATATGATAGCGAGTTCTCCAAGTTCAATGGAATTCAAATTCAACGAGATTTCTGTAAAAAGCCGTACCAAGTGAATATTTCTAGCTTCCAAACGCTTATCTCCCCAATCGCTGTTGGCCCCAATCGATATCAACCTCTACATCGCGGGGCTCAAAACAAAGCTCCCAATGCAGAGTTTATTGAACTATTTTCGATAACTTTTTCAACCGATTGTCATGTCTAATCGACGACACTCGTCGATTGAACGATCGTCGAAACGAGTCGTCATCGATGGAATGACAATACTATCGATAGCGCATTATCGCTCGACTCATCATTGAGGGTGGGGTGGGAAAGTAAGTCCACCATTTGTCTCGTGTGCACTACATTTGTTACATTTGCTCGATCGTTTTAACATCTGTCAATGCCAATGGCCATGAGCACTTCATGAGACTTTTATATGATCAGCTTTCGTGAGAATCGAAGTATACGAGGGCTTACTTTGTTGTCTGAGCTTATTTTTTTGTTCTTAGTTTTTCTCTGCTTAACTCGAACGAAAGCTCAAACTTCCGTGAGAATGAACATGAATACATCGAGATCAAGAGACGGCTCTCTTCTTCCTTTTCCTCTTCCCCTTACTCAACCTTTATCTGATGATTGAAAACATTTGAACAAGACTCAAATCTTTCAATTCTATGAACAACTAACTGACGTAATATTCTGAGAGATCGATGTAAACACTTGAAATGTAAATCATCGTCTGGATCATAAACAAATCTAACCTAAATGCAAGTGGGAAAGATAAAATCCAAGTAAACTGTGTGAGCTGTGGTAAGGACTTACCGTTGTATCGTCGACTTCCGGTAAGTTTCTTCGTGTCCTCGGTGTGGACGTAGCCAAATAAAGCTGCCGGCTTTCTCACTGGCTCGACCCGAGTGGGCGCCACAAAGAACTCGCTGGCCATCAGCTCAGTCTGCCAGGCTTGCGAGTGTGCGGCACTGTGAGCTGCCGTTGTTGGTCGTGCACGGCCGCGCGGATGGTCGTCGCGGTTCGTGTCATCGCCCGCTCGCTCTTGTAGGCCAGGCGTGAGCTTGAGCGTAACAAGGTGAGCCATGCGCTCATTGTCGTGCCGCTGCCGCTTGCCTACGATGTTGTCGAATACTGGTTCGTGACGCACGACGGGCACCGCGCGCGCCCATACATCGTTTTGATTGTTGTTGTCGCGATTGTCATCGTCACTCTCATTGTCGTAGGTGCTGTTGTGCTCGTGCTCGAGCTCGTACTTGTGGCTGTTGTCACTCTTGTCGTGATCATCGTTGTTGTTGTCTTTCAGCTGCAGTTGTTGCCGTTCAGACGGTGTTAATGCCGCTGCTGTTGTTGTTCTCTGTGCTCTTTTGTTGCTGTTGTTGTTATTGTGTTGTCGACGAGCCATTTGGTTATGTGTACGTGCACGCAAGTGTTTGCTGTGGTTCTTGTCGTGGCCATTGTTGTTGTTGCTGCTGCTATGTAGCCAACAACAACGATGCTGGTGGCCGTATTTGTTGACGACACGCTCGTCATTATTATTTGCACGTCTCTCGTTAGTTGTTGCGGTCGTCGTTTGTCTTGATTGCCGTTGTCGTCGTCGTTGTTGCGATTTGGTTGTCGTCTCGTGCCACTCACGTGTGGTGTCGTCATCAATGAATGGCGAAGTAGCCGTTTGTGATGACGCCCACAACGACCACGATGACGACGACGGGGATGATGACGCCGACGACAAGAACGACGCCGATGTAACAACAGTAGTGTCAGCAAACAACGGAGGCTCTGGTGTTGTCGTTAACGAGTTGTGTTCGTTCCATGCTGTTAACGTCCCATAATCTGGTCTCGTCAAGTATGGTGCCAGCGTTGGGGTCTCGTCACGACGTCGAGCGTCTACGCTAATCGGCGCCTCTGCCTCCAATCGGGTGGCCGACAGCCGCAGCTCATACGTGGTCGGATCATCTTGGTCGTCGTTGTCTGCATCTGTATTGTAATTCGCGTTATGGTCGTCGTTGCCACTGTGACATGAATTACACAGCACGACTACGTCACACAACGTGTCTGACTTGTGGCACCAATGAAGACCAGCACCACATAGTAGTTGCTTGAGTTGTTGTTGTTGCTGCCTGCTCGCATTACAGACGGCACCCGAGTGTCCCTGGTGCACAATTTGCACATCCAACTGTGCAAGTGTTCGCTGTCCCAATCGCTTCTCGAAGAACAAGGTCGTCAGACTAATTCGCTTCTCGATGTTGTGCGTTCCTCGCTCATTAGGTGCTACATTTGCACCACACCCACAGCTTGAGTTCAACTTCAAGCTTAACTGTGAGCCCAATTGTTCATAGACATCAATGACGTTAAGTTGCTCAATTGCATCAACTTGTGCACGTGCAGATTGAGTGCTCACTGCACCTGCTGCCCGCATCATCTGTTGGCACATGCTTCTTCTCTCTTTGGTTGGGCTCGAATTATTTCCGGTTCGGATATGCCACAAACAAATGACACAGTGTCCCTCAGCCTTAGCGCTCTCTTGGGAAGAAACAGCGCCACCTGGTGGCAGTGACACTGGTGTCTCTGTCTCGGTGTGATTGTCTTGTTGATCAAATATTAAGACAGCCTGACAAGTGTGTTTTGTTTCACTGAGATAGGGATTGAGTTGAGGATAGCAGCAGCAGCATTGAGTAATGTTGAGCTTTGACTGAGCACTTTCGTCGTTGGAATTCGACAACGACGACGACGACGACGACGACAACGGACACAAGACGACGAACGAATGTTGTTGTTTCGATCTGTGCTTGATTCGTGCACTTTTTCGTCGACGCCAAGTCCAGCGCCAACGACAGCAAGCATCACTGGCGACATTGCTAACATCGCCAACATGATCATCATTGACGTCGTCGTCGCCACAAACACAAACATAACAGCAACAACAACGCACAGAACCACGTGGAGAGGCACAGGCACGAGCAGACGGATTGTGAGAGCGAAAGGAACGAGAAGTAAGAAAAGAAGTATGATGTGGACAACAAAAACAATGATGTTGGACAGTATGACAACACGCTGATCGATGACGACAGTCACCATCACTCGAGCCACTAGCCCGGCGACGAATACGAGCAGCATGGGCAGCTCGACTGCTACTGCGATGGGCAACACGAAAATGTCTTGCCGCCAATGGACAGTGGCGACCGCAGCCAACACTGTTTCCGGCGAGAGTGCAACTCGTCAAGCTGTGTCGCACCGTCGCAAACTGTGATGTGCACTGCGGCCGCAAGCACAAGTTAGTGAGCGACACGGAGCACAAAGTAGAAGAGGACGAGCACGAGTTGAGTGTGAGGCCCATTTCATTAGCCGCACGACCGCCGACGACTTGCACGAGGAATGGGCAACAGACACAGCAACCACGAGCAGCACGACCACCGCTAAGACTGTCTTGTTCTGCTGCTGTTGCTGCTTGTGACATTGTGTGCATTCCAATTCCAACATCGTTGTTGTGGTTGTTGTTGTTCCGAGCACGTTTTTGTCTTCGTTGACTTGCATTCGCTTGTTGATGGTCTTGGCTGTGATGATCTTTCATAATCACAATAACGCATCCTTTCAAATAATATTGTCGTTTGTGTTGCCGCTGCTGCTGATGCTCCTGTCTAGATTGATGCTTGTTAGAGTGGACATTTGAAGCACTAATGTGCAACAAACATGGTGGGTTGTGGTGGTGGTTCAACGATGACGACCAGAGCCAAGAGTGATAGATACAACAAATAGCAATCATTAAAAATTGATCAAGAATGATTGTCAAATGATAGCAAGTAATCGTTCATCTATCAGTTTCATTTCTCAGTTAGTTGGTGATGTTGTTTTGCTTACACCACTTCCGCGACATTCGATGTGAGTCAACAGAGAATAAAAGTTTTACTGAACTTGAAAATGGACAAAAAAATCAAAAAACTCACCTTGTTATGGCGTACGAAGATGTAATGGTTGAGGTGACAGATGAGGCGAAAATCGGCTCACCAGAGTGTTGTTGGTTTGAGCCTGAGTGTAGGTGTGGCTGTAGCTGCGATGGTTGCTGTTGTTGTTGAGTTGTCGTCGCTTGAGTTGAGCTGATTGTCTGTTGTTTGGCCATTGTAGGTGTTGTTGTCTTAGTTATAGTTGTAGATGTTAGGGTCGAATCAAACCTAAGCATTATCATCATTATCGAAACTAAAAAATACTTTAACAATTTAGATTGAAAACAAGTGTGAACATATTTCAAGTTTCTCCTCCGTTTTGTTGCTCTCACAGTTGCTGTTGTTGTTGTTGCTGCTGTTAGCTCATTACGAGACGCGAGACACAATTGAGCAGAGACACCTGGTAACAAACAACAACGATTACGTAACAACCATTTTCTACGCTCGTCATCATCATCATCATCACCATCGACAGATACAAGCAAATTCGACGATGTTACGAGCTCACGAGCGCCAAGAGAGCCATAGCGGATACGAGCTCTATGATGAATATGAGGACGACAATGTGGCCGCCGAAAGACCGACGACGACAATGAGAATGGGCGTGGCGTTCGCCAACGACGCCACGCATCAGACGAGCAGCGGACCATTGGCGCTGCGGGCGGCACCGTAGGCCACGCCCAGTGGCGCAGCCATCGGCGCCCCGTTGTGCGTTCCGGCCGATAGTGCGCGTATTACTTCCGTTGTTGGCGGCTCGTGTGCACTCGCACACGCACAGACACGCACACACTGCTTACTGCTGCCCTTTGCGAGTAAGTGATGCAGCCTGACTGTTGTTGGCACAGTTTCCAAGATTGCATTTGTCGCGATGCACTTGGCACAATGTTGTTCTCGTTGGCTCGCTCGCTATGCTGTCGTTTGCGTCCTTACACTTGCACTTGAATTGGTCTGGTCTGATCTGATTTGGTTCAGTTCAGCTGGCAAGCTAGTGGCGCCGTACGTGTGTATTTCTGTTGACGCTGTGCACAAACGTGTTATGTCACAATGAGTTGCACTTTATGCCAAACTCGTGCAACTTTTGTAAAGAAGAAAGAGAAAGAATAAACATTGTTAGTGCTGAAATGATAATAATAATTGTACACATGATAATAAATGAATGAAGTCAACAACAATCGTTGTTGTTGACTTTATTCGCTTGTGGCTCACATTTGATTCTCATTTGACTCTCTCATTCCTTCTTTCACTGCCTCGCCATTCATTGCTTCACGTTTTTGTTCACCAATGCTGTTGACATTGAAGCAGAAACAACAATCGCAAGCAGCAGCACGTGCTGCTGCTGCTGCTTAGTGTCTACTTCCGGTTGCACTCTTCACGCGGCCACACCGTTCAACACTTGGCAAGTGAACGGTGACAGCAGCAAAATTTGCAGTCAGGAAACATAAAATTAATGATCGCCACGGCACAAACAACAGCAACAACAACAATAATAGCTGCCAGAGAGCAAGGAAGAAAGAGGGGAAAGCAAACGGAGGGAATGAGCTCAAGAGTGGGCACGAACAGAGTTAGCTAGTGAGTGAGTGAGTGAGTAATCGAGTGTCAGACCCTATAATTAATTGAGTGGTCACCACTTCCGGTCTGCTACACACACACGAGCACAATCAATTGCTCGTTGTGCTAGCATTCATTGAGCTGGCCCGTCGCTTCATTGTTGTGAGCTGTTGCGCAACGCGGCCAATGGACACGACGCAGCCAGCAAACAGCAGCGAGTTTGGAGCAACAAATAGTGCGGTTCAAAGTGGAGGTAATTCTTTCATTGTTGTTTCGCAAAAGAGCCAACGAACGAAAGAACAAACGAACGAGCTTGATGGACTGCAAACCGATGGGGACGTCAAATATGACACACTCATTTGTCAAAGTATAACTTGCTCTGCGCATTCTGCGAGGCCACAGTGGGTTGGTAAGCTTGTTAGTTTTAGATAAAGTGTGTGTGTCGCCACTCATGAGTCACCAGGCACTCAAGCTCACAGGAGAGAAAAGGAAGAAAAAGAGGCTTATTCTTATTCTCGTTGTTATTCTTGTCAGTAGCAACACTTCTGAACAATCCTGGCTCCATCTATAGCCATTAGGTCTAACAAGTAAGCCTAGTTTGTCCTCACTTAGTTCGTGGGATTAAATATCGTTAGATGTTCGCTCAAAGTTTACTCAAAATTTTTGACTCTATGTTGAGCATTGGCACACAATTTCTATGTCGCAAGCCATCATATGAAGTCATAGGCTTAGATATTTCATTTCATTTTGTAATTTTATCGCTCGGGACAATTCATCGATGATTCCCTTCATGTTGAATTGGCATGAAATAGTTCATTCGTAACACACCGATGCTGTTAATGAATCGCTACGATAGTCGTAGCTTTTATGGAGTCTCAAATCCTGCTTGGACGCCTCAGAATCATATCTTACGCTGTAGTTGATGAATTGTGATTGTAATAACTACTGCTGAAAATTAAACGATTGATCGATGTTTGGACGATTGCTGGCTAGACATTTCGTTCATATGACACCAACAAAATGCGCGATCCAACCGATTTTGTGCCGACACTCTTTTTTCAGTGTATTGTTCTTGAAATGTTTGATTTGAATTTGCAAGAACTGTTCAAGTTTGTTGACAAATTTGCGGCATCCAGCACGTCACGAGCATAATCACAGTTGCCATAGATGAGATCACCGAGCAGGGGCATCATGTTAAACATGTGATCTGTGGATTCAATGTCAGAGTCAATCACGATTTCTTTCAATTCACTCAAGGCAACAATTCGCTCTCGATCTGTAGGCGAACGTTTCATCAGTGATGATGGAACGTACCTGGAGTGACACAAAAATGAATACAGTGAATACAGATTTACCTAGATACAAGATACAAAAATTAGCCAAAGAAGACTAGGAAGGAACAATTCATATTGATCAATAACTTCTACGTAGAGACCCAGAAGACTGCGCTCAGCTAGAGAGCACAAGACATTTCCCAATATTTGATGAACAAGAAAGATTCATAGTAGAACGGATGATGGAGGGAACACAAAGTATCACACCAGTTTCATCTCGTCGTATCTAAGCAAATGGACAAACCAAAAGGAACGTTCGAGCTATTGTTAGCAAATTATAAACCAATGAGCAAGCACACTTCGGCGAAAGCGCTGTCATAAGTTCTGGCAACGTAGGTTCAGTAGTGCAAACCGGACATGAATCTGACCTCTCGAACACTTAACAACTTCTGCACTTGTGATTCGGTTCACGGGTCCAAAATTTAGCTTCTCTGCATTTGCACGAACGCTCTCGAGCTTTTTTGCTTTCATATGAGGATTGCTATTGAAAATGAATTCTGTGGAGGATTTATCTTTCGTTCGGATTGATCTCAGTTGATATCCGGATTCAGTAGATATCAACTGAGATCAATTAGCGAGCGACTATTAATGCTTGTAATGTTCTAGAATAAAGGCTTCGCGACGTTCTGGTTAATTACTGGAGTTGCAGAAACTCTTGAAAAAACTACACACTGAACGACTACCACTCTGAAAGAATAGTCGCGAACGTTCTTGGACTTGCTTTCTTCGTACGAGATTCCATATGAGCTGACTCTTACGCTGTCCAGATCAACAGAGCGTTGTGAATAGATTTTGGGACACTTTTTCTTAATGACACCAGCAACTTGCATAGCCCATAGGACCTCATCTGGAGCTCTTGAAACAGTGCGACCAGTACTACGACAATTCTTACAGTTCTTAGTTTGAGCCAACTCTTTCAATCGTTGTACCGATTTGTCGTCGGTCACAACAGAGTGTGCGTGATCACAATTAATGTAAATAAGACCATCGAGCATTATCATTGCAATATGCAGCCCAGCGTGGTTTGCGCCACTCTTTAAGATTGCAATAAGCTTCGGCATTATGTAGTCCTTGATGAACGTAGCGTCTCTTTTGCCATTGAGTCGTGGTTGGGCGATCAATGAGAGGAGAGCGGCCCTCGCACCATCCACCACGTTACCGTCGCAATTATCCAAAAAGTTCATCAATTGCAAGGCCACCTCTAGATCGTAGAAGTTGAGCATCGACTTTTGATTCAACAACAAATTGATCGCTTCCAAACCGTTGGTGACTGTAACCCATAGTGGCGCCACTGATATCAAATATCGTGCTTCTTTCAATAGTGCCAGCGATGTCTCGGCATCCAAGCATGGCTTCTTAATAGACACCAATAGTTTGATCAATCTCGATGTTTTATGGAGTATTCCCTCATCCTGTTGCTGTCTATCGATCACACTATGCACCAAATCGATGATGCCGTGCTTGATCAACTCGTCACGTGCTGTTGCACTCACGAGGGCTAGTGTTCCAAGCATGTAAAGTGCTCCGTGTTGGATTATTCTATCGACGTCAGGCTCGAGCAGCTTGATCACCGGTACTAAGGCCCCAATCTCATACAATTTTGGTCACACATAAGATTTAAGAGATGCACGCCGTATTCCTTGACAGTTAGCGCATCGTGTTCTAGCAATTGAAGACACTGCGTGATTAAATTTTTGTCCATGGATATACGACACTTCAACTTTGCGCGCGTTTCTTCGAATGACGTAATCAAATCCGAAATATCCTTAGTCGGATCCAATTCGACCAAATTAGAGGGCTCTGTAACCCATCCGGTCTCGCAACTCAGATTAGGCTGGCTGCTGGCGATGCTAGACGCAAACGAATGATCATGATAATGGTTAAACTCAGTAGGCTATACATTGTAGAATATTTCAACGCTTAACTGACGATTTCTTAGTTGATAGTAAAATCGGTCCCAAACAGTTGAAAGAGTTTCTGATACCAATCCGAATGAGCGTCTAATTGGACACTCAGTGAATCAGAGAGTTTTCTCGGCATCACTCGATCGAATACTGCGACGAAAATAGATTTCCTACTATCAGTGAGGCTGACTTACAAACGATTCGAGCGCTCATTGCTAACTGTTGTGAAACGATGTTTTTTCATTGAAACATTTTTTCTAACTAACTATTTCATTTTACATTTAGACAGAAATACAACATAGAAATAATGGAAAGTAATTATATTCGAGATAATGGAACACACACACATTGTGTGTTCAATCCATCAAGTTGATTGCTTATTCGTCTGTGGATAGCTACGATTTCATTGATGTGTGCTTGTGATTTCATTGATTGTGGCAGATCATGGAAGTGGCATCTGCGAGTCATATTATCATAACACTAACCCTTATCTCCTAGCCAATTCGTTCGTTCGTTCGTCTCTCAGTATATGATGTGCGTTCGCTTGTTATTCGCAATGATGATAATATTCAGCTAAAAAGAATCTTAGGATATTCATTTCTGAAAGCCGAATCATGATAAATCACTAATTGTTTGTACTCTTATTATTATGATAACAAAGTTACTATACTTTGGCTCTGAATGAAGTTTCCCTTTGGGGAGTTGCGAAAAAGCTAATTTCTTGATTTTTCTTTGACACATCTGGATGAGTTACTCTACGTAAAGAATCGCATTTGTACCTCTCGAGTCAGCATGAGTTGAAATTTGGTGCAAATGTTTCCTGATCAATTGAAGGACTAGTGCGAATGTGTCAGAAACTTGTTGCACGAGTACTCCTGATACGAATGCTGCTAGAGGATAGACGTCCTAATCTGACTTGAATTCATAGACAACACAAAATAGAGCTACAATCTATCAAGCTCTTCAAATCTCGTGCAATAATATTACGACACGTGTGTTGGACAACGATCTTGTTGCACGATGAAATCATCACCGCACAAT
>JAIFTH010000342.1:0-33118 GCA_019968535.1 Fragariocoptes setiger
GCCAGCCGTGAATTCACAGGCCGACTGCGCAGTCGAGTCGAATGTGGACAGTTCAGCTCTCTAGGTGAACGACAGGGAAGCGTCAAAATAACAGGGAATGCGACGATGAACAGATGATCGAGTGAGAACAACGGAGCTGCCTTGAGTGCGGTTTAATTGATAGATGGGATAGAATTGTATCAAATTTGAGTATCGTTGTGCAATTCGTAGATATAAATGGTGTGTTGGTCAGGAGCTCGGAGAGGGAGAGAGTGTGTCATTGGGATCGATGGTAGGTTGTTGGAAGCAATGGTGATGTCAGTAGTCGTTGGCTTGGCTGATGTGTGTCCTTGGTTTTGGTTGTTGGCTCGGGTGGCCTCTCCAAGGTCGATGAGAACAAATGCGAAATCTGTCGTTTCATGTGGTCGCCTCATTCGATGAGACAATCGACTTGTTAACAAATAGAATAATACGAGTGTTAACATCAACAAATGGAAACCAGATGTGGGCAGCACATGCTGAAATTGGCCCAGGCAAACCTTTGAGTGCCAGCGACATCTGGCGTGGAAGCATCAATTCTTCACACGCCTGTTTGTTCCAGATCAGACACGGACCACGTTTTTCAGCAACAAGAAGGTAGTCATATTAACCCATAGATGCCTTGGACTGATTACAACTAGGTAATCCTTAGGGTACCTCGAGGTGGCAGATTGAGTAAGGCGAAGCAAACAGATGGTTGAGAACTCGGCTGTCAATTGATTCAAAAGTGAGATAAGAAACCTCATTGTAGATGAAGATACACACGAAAGAGTTAAGCTGTAATGATTGAGGAATGTCGTGATTTATTAGCGACGTTTGCGTACAAGAAATTACATGATTAAAATTGTAGATGGTATCGTATTGATATTATAATTGTGGTCTCCTCGCGAACGAGATAGACACATCACGTGATTTTATTGAGCGGCGGTCGCTCGGTGTGCCTGGCTCTGCAACGATTGTAAGAACACCTTGAACATTTTGAAGATGGAGCTCTGCTCGACCACCTGTGAGTATTTCATCTTGCTGTCCTCAATCAGCTCCTGGGGCGACTTCTTGATCGACGGCACCTTAGACTCGACGAAGTCGAGCGTCTGGCACGCCATTCGGTTGGCCAGGTCGAGCGGCTGCTGAAGCTTGTTGACGATGGGCCGAACGGTGTCCCACAGCGACGAGGCTACTTTCTCGGCCTGCGAGATGACGCCGCCGACAGTTTCGTTGGATTGACGAAGACGAGTGTACTGGCTGTTGGCCACGTTCACGGCCATGTTTACCATCGGAATTTCGTTAACACGCTCGACGATAGACGAACGTCTCTCTGTGTTTTCTACGGCCATTGTGATACTGTTGTGATAATTGAAACTTCGGAGGTAAGATTTGATATTTTGAATAGTAATTTTCAACGCTTGTTTTTTTCGTCTGAGACTAGGTCTTGATGGTGTGAGCAGTCTTTATACTATTCGTCGTAGTGTTAACCTTCTCCGTTCCGCATAACTCTGTGTTCACAATCGTAGACTCATTTGTACTCAAGCTCGCTTTCACTCATGCACTGTGATCAGTGAGTGAGCTTTGAGTCAACTTGTAGATGCCGACTAATGTGTGCTCACAAAAGTAAAGTTCCAGAAAAGCGCTCACAACTGCTCTAGCGAGCCTTACCAACAGGCGTCTATCTACTGATGGAACTCACAGAAGTGTCTCGCTGATGATTAGCATGAATACGCACAGCTCGTATCAAAACAACTCCTTCGATCTAGCCGTGCACGCTTATCATGTCTTTTTTTGTTCAGTCTATTGGTTCGCCTCCCGGGACGAAGTACGCTAGCAAGCAACAAACTTTGCCGCTGCCACCAATTGAATAATAATAGTGCCATTTGCGCAGTGCAGATTGCATCGCGCAGAGATCTTGAGCCTTTTTGCTCATTCCGAAACTGCAGTTGCAGACACTGAATGAAGGAATGGTGCGACTGTGATGAGTAGTGGCACGCCCACAAAAATATCAAGCGTCGAGCACGTGATCAGACAGATCTTTTATTTATTTTTTGCCATGAGTAAAATCATTGATGCTATGGTCATGTCATGGCTGTAAGGTCGGCAATCAGCGACCTGCATAGGCGCCTTTTGTCAAGAGAACTCACCGTTAGTCAAATATGCGACTCTAGTTTAAATATTGCCAAACAAACAAAATATCTAAATGCTTTTGTGACGCTCACCGCGAACGAAGTCCGCCAACGAGCTAAAAAGTGTGACCAAATATTGTCCAGCTTAGATTCTAAATTGTACAGCACGTTGAGTCCATTGTTCGGTGTGCCAATTGCGATTAAAGATAATTTCTGCACTCGCAACATAAAGACAACATGTGGCTCACTTATGCTATCCAACTATGTGCCTCCATACGATGCCACAATAGTTGATCGTCTCTTCAATCAATCCAATGCCATAATGATAGGCAAAACCAATTTGGACGAGTTTGCAATGGGCTCAAGCAGCATCACATCGCATTACGGCCCTACTGCTAATCCTTGGAAATCATTCGGCCAGCCAAATTTTAAGCAACCTTCTAGTCCGAATTTTGCATGCCCACCACCAACACCTAGATCAAGTTTTGATTTTGACCAATCATCAGATTGGTACATGGCAGGCGGCAGCTCAACAGGCAGTGCTGTGGCTGTGGCAACCGGAGCCTGTTTAGCCGCCATCGGTACCGACACCGGTGGATCTAATAGACACCCAGCCAGCATGGTCGGTATTGTGGGTTTCAAGCCGACATATGGGATGATATCACGATTTGGTATGATACCGTTGGCGCACTCACTCGATACGGTCAGCATCTTGTCGCGCTATGTGGCTGACACCGAGCTTGTATTTGATACTTTGATGGGCGTTGATAGCAACGATTTGACAAGTCAATCTGCTATAGTAGCTGATCAAAACACAGATACGACTACCAACCGACGAGTTATCACTATCGGTATACCGAGACAATTTGGACACTGCGATCATTTGACTGACGAAGTTTCCAGTTTATGGAATGATATTGCTGACCAGTTGTCCAAGCACAACCGTTATCGCATTGTGAATGTGGATATGCCCAACATTGTCTACGCTTCACACTGTTATGCCGTGCTTAGTTGCTGTGAAGTTGCCTCAAATATGGCCTGCTACGACGGAGTCAAGTACGGTTATAGCGTTCGCGTGGATGCATCAGCTAAATCCCAAGTTAAGTTTGATCGTGATGACTGGTATCGATCTAATCGAGATCAAGGATTTGGCAACGAAGTGAAAAAGCGAATTCTCTGTGGCAATTATTTTCTTCACGGTAACAATCGTCAGCACTATTATGAGCAAGCGCTCAAATTGAGACGACTCATAGCGGATGATTTCGAGCGAGTTTTCGACAGTGTAGACGCGTTGTTGACACCGTCCACTCCTAGTCCTGCGATATCACATTTGGAATGGACCCAAAAGCAGACTGACAATCAATTGTTCCACGAAGACTTTTGTCTTATACCTTCAAACTTGTCTCATACACCTGCCATTAGTATTCCTGCCGGTACGTCGCAGTGTGGTCTACCGCTGAGTCTTCAGCTAATAGGAAGAAGAAACTGTGATAAGACATTGTTAAGCATGGCGCGCGATATCGAGACGCTCTTGGGATATGAGAGGTTTCTCGAATTCGTAGACAGATGAGTGATGCGATTTATTAGCGACGTTTGCGTACAAGAAATTACATGATTAAAATTGTAGATGGTATCGTATTGATATTATAATTGTGGTCTCCTCGCGAACGAGATAGACACATCACGTGATTTTATTGAGCGGCGGTCGCTCGGTGTGCCTGGCTCTGCAACGATTGTAAGAACACCTTGAACATTTTGAAGATGGAGCTCTGCTCGACCACCTGTGAGTATTTCATCTTGCTGTCCTCAATCAGCTCCTGGGGCGACTTCTTGATCGACGGCACCTTAGACTCGACGAAGTCGAGCGTCTGGCACGCCATTCGGTTGGCCAGGTCGAGCGGCTGCTGAAGCTTGTTGACGATGGGCCGAACGGTGTCCCACAGCGACGAGGCTACTTTCTCGGCCTGCGAGATGACGCCGCCGACAGTTTCGTTGGATTGACGAAGACGAGTGTACTGGCTGTTGGCCACGTTCACGGCCATGTTTACCATCGGAATTTCGTTAACACGCTCGACGATAGACGAACGTCTCTCTGTGTTTTCTACGGCCATTGTGATATTGTTGTGAAATAACTGTTCTCTTTGAAATATTTTGAGAAATCTGAGAGGTAATGATGAATGCTATTGTACTTTCGGTGGTTCGTGGTGTGTGATGCTAGTTCACTTGATAGACTAGTCACATGAAGAAGCTTTATAGCATTTATGAGCACACAGATAGGAGTGAGCAGCTATTTTTCGTTTCTCAGGAGTTTGTACTTAACTCTTACTCAAGCTCGCTTTCACTAGTCACAACACGACTCACTCATTATGATGTTCGGTTATGGTGATCATTACGAGAGCTTTGAGTCGACTACTTGTTGATGTGTACACGATGCTGGTTCGTGCGCTAACCGCTTAGAACAGTAAAATTCCACAGAAGCGTTCACAACAGCTCTCGTTGGTCTTGCCCAACTGCTCACAAGTCTCTTGGTTGGTGTGCTGATACTATAAGTCATACTGCAGAATGAGTCTCGATGATCAACGTGCAAGCGTATAATCAAGTGAAGTCAAGTCGCGACTGAAATCTAAACAACTCCTCCGACCTTCAGCATGTGTGTGTGTGTGTGTGTGTGTGTGTGCGTGTGCGTGTGCGTGTGTGTGTGCTTCTTGCTGATTGTGAGAGAGCTTGATAGTACTAACAGTGCACTCAAAGGGTGATGATCACAACAACAACAACAACAGCCTATCACACAGAGCAATGTTATTGTGAAATCTTGTTGTCTCGCCATTTAAAGTTAAGTCACACGATTCACAGAAGGCTGAAAAAAGGTCAATAAAGTTGATTTATTTTAAGAGACATCATTGAAAGTATCGGTAGGGGTTTATGTGTAATTTTTCTCAGTAGCTCGTTCTCTCCGGTTTTTTTCTCGTCGTCAATATTCATCGTCATTATTTATCATCATTATTCATTTGTATGAGTCATCTTTTACGAATTTCGATGGCCGGCCGTTGATCACTTGCCGACCGGAAGTGGGTACGGCACATACACAGAGGACGGCAGTTGGCGCATTCTTGAGCTCGCCGATTGTGAGTCCAAATGGCAGCCCAGATCGACTCCGTGCGATTGCCGATGCAGCAAATCGATTGGTGTTGTTTCGATCTGCAAGTCTTTCATGCAACCGTTGAGTGAGCCAAGCTCGAGCGTTGTGTTGGCATAGGTTCTCGATTGCAACAAAGGCCACACGCCGCCGATGAATATCTGATCCATGTGTAGTGCCATCAGTTTGTCGTGAGCAATTTGTTCTTTGAACTCGTCGTCGACTGCCAGCGCAAGTTGTTGACCATCTTTTTCGGCAGTTATTTTGAACCATTTGCCAGTGTTGTATTCTTTAGTGCTAACAATGGAGCTCTCAATTGATTGTTGTTGATTGGCGGCAGTGTTGGCAGTGTTCAATTGGCGATTAGTCGAGAAAACTGACGCCAACAATGACGAGGACGTCGATGTTAGACCCAAGAACGACATTGATGTTTGCGGCAGCATACCAGTGAGCAAAACAACGCGTCCACGTTTCAGCATCAGCGCCAGGTAGTGTTGAGTGCGCGTGCTGATCGACAGGAACAGCAACGCATTTGGATCGCTCGTCCTCACTGACATTGACACCATGTAACGTGTGAGATCGTAACGTTTTATTTGCGGTTGCATCGCGTACGATTGAGCGCCTGTGAACGAGAACGTGGCCGTGTCGAGACCGCTCTCGCGTGCACCTTCCATGCAACCTTCGCAGCCGATGTTCGATTGGAAGTTCCACAAACCGACAGGTTGTTCGTTCAGTGTCAGCTCGTACAAGCATCCGGCCAATCGTGATGATCGAATCTGCTTTGGCGGTGAATAATCTTGGCTCGAAGGGAAGCCGCCCACGTAAAAGTGAACGTTTGCCTCGCCAAACGGTGACACTTGCATTGCACTCGAGCTTGAGCTTATGTAATGTAACGCTTGTGACACTTGATGCTCGACGGTGTCTGATTTGGCCGTCACTGGGCGCACCGCCAAACGAGCCTCATTGTTTGTGCCCAATGTTATTGTGATCTTGTACCAGAGTTCGTCGACTAACAATTGTTGATCGTTTGTTACAATTGCCACTGGCGATTGTAACGTTTGAATTCCGGCTGGCGTGTAGCCCGACAGCGAATACAATAATCGAATACGACGCTCGAACATTTCGACAGCAATAAAGTCTTGATTGGACTTGCCGCTCGCCATAAACAATAGCAGTGCATCCGATTCGTCGCTTTGAATCGAATACAATAGCGTAATCTGTTGTACGTGAAATCCAGTATCCATTGCAATGCTTGAGTGATGTCTGCTAGACATGGTCCCGGGTATGAAGTACGAACGAACACATTGAGAGTCAGTTGCACTAGGCATTATTGAAACATGAATACCGGCTGCCTCTTGATGGGCGAGCTGTATTTTGCGCCTCAACAAGTCCAGGTCCAAATCAAGCTTAGCTTCGAGCTTGAGAATGCGCTCCAGCGATGAGTTACTGTTGCTTGATGATTTCAGTGCCGCCAAGATATCATTGCGTGCTGCATCAATTACTTGGCTCAAGTTGCCCAGCGAAGCATTTGAGCCTGCATTGAGTCGTTCAAATTGTGGCAACAGACTGTTGTTGATCAACAAACCCAACTGATCTAAGCGTCGATGGATGCTTCCAAGACGATCGAGTAGATTCTTCAAATAATCATTGATTTTTTCTAACCTTTCGAACAGATTCTTGCCCGCCAATTGACGCAACGCTGCATTGATAGCGTCCAACTGGGCGGCTGTTGATTTGAGCTCTTCAAACAGCGCCTCAATAAGTTGCTTCTTTTTGGCCAACTCCATCGACAATGGCTGTAATTCTTGATCGCGCAATTTTTTCGCTCGCTCCAACAATTCGATTGATTTTCGTTTCGCTTCGCGCGCCTGATCGGCCGACGATTGATCGTAATCGGGCACGGCCACTTTGTACGCCTTGATTGCAGCATCGTAGGCGCGTTGGGCTGCCTTCTCGGCATCGGCTATTGAGGCCGCGATCTGTTTGTACACGTTGGCGGCACGCAATGCGTAATCGGCCACGTCGCGTGTTGCATTAAACAATCCATCGAGTTCTTTCGATTTGGCTTCCAATTCGTCGGCGTGCTTATAACATGTATCAACATAGTCGCGTTGATACAGCGGATTAAGTCTCGCTAAATTGGCTCGTCTCACTTCAAGCTCATGTGTTCCATTGTTGAGCTCTGCCAATTGACGCGGCAATTGATCCAAATAGACAGCCTCTTCCTGCAGACATTTTTTAGTTAATTCCAACAAACGATGTGCCTCGTCGAGATTCGCCGTTGCGCCCGCCACACGTGCTTCACTTTCTTTCAACAGCTCCAACACAGCTTGGTATTGTTTACGGCCAGCTTGTATCAATTCATTGGCCTTTTGCACTGGCTGTTGCACTTGCTCTTGCACAATGCGAGCAAAGTCCATCAAAGTCTTGTTCAATTGCTCTAATCGTCGCAATAATTCGGCCGATTTTGCCGGGTCAATTAACAATGCACTTATTTTAGCTAACAATGCTTTGGCTTTACGAAGCTCACGCTCGGCGTCGTCTAAAGGCGCTTTAAAGTTGCGACCCCTAAGCTCACGCAATATCAATTCGCTCTCTTGTAGAATACGCTCGATTCTTGTCGGCGACAAACCACTCGGTCCTAATCCGTGCTCGTTCAAAGCTCGAATTGTGGCACGTATTTTGTTCCACAGATCGTGCAACAACTCGTCGAGTGTTTTCTGTGCCAATAAACGGGCCTGATAAGCTTCGAGAGCGACCATCTGTGAGCGAGAGTCCAAATCACGTGCCTTCAAATACAATATGTCGGCCAATGTTTCTTGGTCAAAGTTGAATGTGTAATTGTCAACTAGCTCGCGTGCTGTTTGAATCAGATGCAAGTATTTGTTCAATGATTCGGTTAAATTATTGGCTCGATTTGTGAGCCAAGCCAATCGTTTTAGTGGTCCATCTTTGAGCTCCGGCAACAGACGCAATATTTCATCAAACATCAATTCGATAGCGTCCAGATCATCGAGTAGGGCGCCAGCACAATCATTGTCACATTGAACAGTGCGCGATCGATTGTTGGCCAACGTCATTGTTACGTTGAACAATGAGCCCTCGACTTGGTCCATATGGTATTTAGCTCGTATCAGGGAACGATTCAAGCCGGCAAGTACGAGAGAGAAATCTTCTCGTGTCACCGGCATATCGCTCAATTTTAAATTCGTTTTGCTTGCATCTATCTCGTTGGCTTGATGTTCTAAATAGTACCAATTGTCTTCTCTCAATGGCATTTGTATTGTCTGATTTGTGTCCCATCCTTGTGTGAGCTCTTCGGTACGTGGCAGTCTGTAGCCAATACGAATGTGCTTACCAATTGGGCCGCCCTCAAGTACGAGATCAGCTTCATCGATAAACTTTCCTGAAGTGTCACCACGTGTCACTACATGATTGATGAGAAATTTCACATCACCACCATAGGTGTAAATTTTCCAATGATAGTACGCGTCTGGTGCCTGCCAGTAATAGGTGCTCACAGGCCAATTGCTAATGTCTTCGTGTGGCACAGTCAGATGACCGAATTCAAAATTTGGCTTGTATTTGTATGCACCGACCAAATCCTGGATGAACCATTCGTCTACTAAAAATGATCGATTGTTGATAGGTACGTTGGCCGTGTTCACTTGACCGATGTAATAGTTATTGAAAACACACAATCCAACGATTGAAACAAGCAACAGCGAGCTTAGTTTGCATGCTGCCATTGATGTTAGTTTGTTTTTACTTTTACAATTATTGTTGTTATGGTTCTCTTGACTGTCTTCCATTGTGACTTATTCGAATGAGTATGCAAAAGGTAGCTCCATATCATCAATCAAATGAACGTGTCATAACCATGGTGATCGTTAAAGAGTCTCGAAGAAAATTATGCACAATTTGTCGCAAATTATGTGATCTCTGTAGGGGCTAATCGTCTTGATATTAACACAATATTATGTTGCCGATGTGTTTTGGCCTTTGAGTGAAAGTGGCACACAATTTGCACAACATGAGGAATGAGTTCAATCATCACAAGAGCAGTGCCATCTAAACTGTAAAGAGATTCCCTCATTGTCGATTGAGACAAATCAACAACAACAATAACCACAACACAACGGTCGTATCAGCTAATCTAGGTGTGTAATCTAACGAATATCGATAGACAACTTGGAGACATATCACGCATGTGAACATTGCTGCCGCTGTTGCCTTCACTGGAAACCATCTCACTGCTTCTTGCCGTGTGACGACAGAAATATTCTCCTCTCGTGTGGTGAGGTAAGCCGATTCAAACAAATACAGCATCTCACTATAGTCGCTGTGAAAATGAAAACATCCATTTGTTGCTTCATAAGAGATATCGTGAGACAGATCTCTCTTCGAGTTGGAAAACGACTTGATTGATTGCTTGCTTTGAGACAACAGAGAGGCCATGCTCGCAATTGTGCGATCTCGAATAAAGTGAACTCGAGCATTGATATGACTCACAGCTAAGGCTTATTTAAGATAGTTTAGTTAGATCAGAAACAGATATCTATTGTTTGCCCAAGCTGATTTTTGTTCAGCTTATAGGTTTATTTATCATTGAGAGGAAATACAAAATCTTGACAATCATACGTCATCAGTGATCAATCTTGCTCAAAAAAATGTGTAATTGTGGACGAATAAGTTTGTAAAGTTAATTACGAAGGGGGCGTGACTATTCTTGAATCTGGTCGCTTGAAGAACGAGTGGTTCTTATTATTATCGTCTTAATTTCTTCTGTACTATACATAAACAAATTCCACACATCCTTGAATGAATGGTAAATGATTGTCTATCAATCTAATTTACGCTTATCATAAAAAAATCAATCGAGTTTACGTCTCACCTAATGGAATGTATTGGTGGGTTCGGTAAAGATGATAATCGACTATCAGGTTCCTGTTGATGAGTCGCATATATCATTTGATATCCGAAGGCCCTCAACGTCAAAACTGTCGTAGAGAACATTATGGTCGATATGATCTGTGTTCAAATCATCAGGCATTCCTAATTGAAGTTCAAACTTGCCATCACCCTGTAGATCATCTTCTGAAATTGCACAAATGTGAAAGTGTGGATAATGTGAGGTTAACATAATAAGTTAAAAATAACATGTGAATCTTGTTGGTAAGTGATACATCAATGAGCTTACCTGTGAGAACAATATTAGGAATATCAGTGGTATCGATTGCGTCTTGCAGGGGGACGGCCGGACTTATGGGCTCCACCACACTCATCGTCTGATCAGTATGATTCATTGAGCTATGCCCTGATGGAAAAGTTTCAAGAGCTTCGTGAGCAATATGTTGCTCATGAGATGATGGCTGTCGCGAAAGACGTGGGTGCTGCTGCAACCACAAACCATTGTTGCCCGACGTACCCGAAAAATTATTATCACAACTGACTCGTACCTGAGGCCGGCTAAGTACCGTGCCAGATAGATGTGTTGGACTGCATTGGTGAGAAAAACTGGTTTGCTGCTGGAACACTGACTGGTGCTGTTGATAGTATGTAATACTATTATGGCTATTGCTTCTCGTGATTGGAATAGGTCCAGCACTAGCATTGGACTCGTAAGGATTGACCAGACTCGTAGCGGGCCCTGATGATGGATTTCCTGTGTATGAGGACCACGAGGTGGCGTTGTTAGCTGAGCCGGATCGTGCTAACGGTTGATGATGGTGCAATGTGGGTTGGGCCAAAAAATTGTACCGATTCACATAATTGCTGTTGCTGCTAGAATCGTTACTGCTCTTCATAGGTGTTTGAGTTGTGCTAATGTTTACATTATTTTTGGTGGTCGAAATGTGGTGGGAATTTGTGACTGCCCCACCATGGTTAGTATCGTTTTCGTAAGAGGCAGAATTACTCCTTGGTGTCGCGTAAGCTTGAAATTTATAACTTGAGCTATTAGATGATTCAACACTGCTGTCATTGTAGTGACAGTGGCCGTTACTTGTTGGTAGAGTATCGACATAACCAGGGCTGTCGTAATTACAATCATAGGACAAACTTTCGTCATTTACGGCGGGTGGATGCAAATTCGATGTGGAATCTGTGTAACTCTGGCATGCATCAGGATATTCGATTCTTCCATTCTGTTGAGCTTGAGATGTTTGCTGTAAGAATCGTGGCTGATTGTTGGTCGGATTGCCTGAATGTACAAAACCAACATCTGTATATCGCAAATCTGATAAGTCTGGCAAAGATTTCGTGCTGGACGTAATCGGCACATATGCGCAAACATTATCTGGATCATCTTCTACCCGTGAAACATTAATGTTAGGTACATCACATGATTTTGGTCTCATGTATTCCTGTTGATCAGGCTGCTGGTATTGAACGGATTTTAATTCCTGATGACTGTTGCTTAGAACTTTCTTTGGCAGTGACAAATACTGTAATAACGAAGAACGAGTGGTAATGGTATTGTCAATTGGTTATTCTCGGGCCAATCAACAATCGAACTGAGGATGTTAATTTCAATACTTACACATGTCGTATTGATTTCATTAAGAATTTGTTCAAAAGCAGCGTTGCCTTCGGCCTCTTTTTGATTGAGCAGAGCTGTGAGGTTGTAAAATCAATGGGGAGACGAGATACATTAGGAATTTTATCAAACGGTAGCGCTGGTGCCATTCAAGTGGAATAGAATGAACCACGTACCTATCTTTTCGCTGAACTTTCTTGGACTGTGCCTCCCATGACTGTGGTGGTTGTTGTTCTTCACGTTGGTCATTGATTTGGGCATCTTGACGGGTAAGGTTTCGTTTCTAAGCAATATGGGTAAAGTTATCTCAGTATTGTATGTTACAAAAATGTACGTCACGATTTGTCTATCAGGTATTGATTGAATGTTAAGCTTATGAACATAATCGGATGGTGTGATGTTGCTTGTTTCGAGTA
This sequence comes from Fragariocoptes setiger, assembly GCA_019968535.1. Lineage (NCBI taxonomy): Eukaryota > Metazoa > Arthropoda > Arachnida > Trombidiformes > Phytoptidae > Fragariocoptes > Fragariocoptes setiger. The sequence goes on from JAIFTH010000342.1 coordinate 12,223, forward strand.
TTCATGAAATACTCAGATTAGTTGAATATTCTGGTAATCTAGCTTGATTTGCTACTTTAATTAGATGATCATGTTGCTGAGATGGGTGTTCACAGTCCGAATATCATTATGACACTAATCGTGTGTAATTGTGTTTTGTGATACATGAAATCATGACATAACATGAGTTTGGTACAAGAAACTTATCAATGGATCTTATCGAAGTTACCGTGAATAACAATCGTTGAGTGTGACTGTCAAATGGTTCGGTCTAATGGATGAACGTTTACGGTGACAGTTGAATATTCATATAACACATGGTAGATCATTCCAAATGTATTGTCAGAGTTGGATCGATAATGTCCTCACTATATAACTATTATCCGATTGCTGGCGCCGATGATGCAATCATACGTTATTATCAAGGTGGTGGTTGTATTGCGGAAAACAACTGATCATATATTTCGAGCTGGATATTCTAAGTGAATAGAATAGGTGAAATTATAATACTGTTATCTTGGTAAACACGCACACAAACATGGCACGTGTTTGTTGTCAATGCCGATTCTATGTGGCACTCCGATATAATGTGTATACAATAATAATAAACATCAACTCTTATGCAATCAATGTTGTCAAGAAAAGATGTGTGCGTGCTCTTGCGTAGTTATTATTATCGTAGTTAAATTTTTGTTCGCGGGTTCATTTAGTTACTGGAGGTGATGATTGTCGCAAATAAAATAGTCGATTTGTGACAGAATTAGAATTTAGGATGCAGCTTGTAAACAATAATAGTTATATTAATAACGAAAAAAAACCTGGTTCAAAATATATTATCATAACACGTAAAGATGATGTGCAATTTATCAATGTGTTGCCGCACGCATTGAAGTTACAGTACGCTACACCCGACACGGTCGTGATTGACTTCTGGCAATTTTCACTTCATTTCATAGATCTTGCTCTTTTTCCCTTTCGTTCAGGAATATATTTTCTTCTCTTATTCTTTTTTATTTGCACTAAATCGTTACGTGGAAACAGAAACAGCCTGAACTGTTTCAGCGACCATTCAGGTTTTCAGATTGGATGGATAAATATTGGCTGATTATTAGCAAGCGTGTGTATTTGTTTTTGTGTGTACTTTCGTTCGTCAGTTGTTATTTTGTACAATCTGCTGCTCACAGGCCACAAAAAAGAGCCTCTTGAAGGCTGCGCAACTCGGTGCATGTGAATGTGTTTGTGTGGGTTTTGGCAGCAAGCTTGTTTACAATGCTAAACACACAGTTCTATGCGTAGCTAGCTAGTGTTTGATGAATGTGCATGAAAGTGTGTTTTTGTGTACATTATTGCACTCGCATCAACTCACCACAACCAATTTGGTGCGTGTGTGTCTGTGCAGCATTAGCTGCGCAACTATGTGTGTGCGTGTGTGCATAAATGTGTGTGTGTGTGTGTGTGTGTGTGTGCATGGGTATCTTGAGCGAACCGAGCTCGTACGGATGGCGGCAGAATAAGCATCATTTGTCTGCATTAGCTTACACTTGATGCGCGAGTTGTTTTCATCATATATTTACTTATCCTCTAGTTGGCGAATGAATTAGGAATAGCGCGCGAGTTCTCTTTTACCCGTGTTTTTTGTGCGTCGTATCAAGCACCCAAAAGTAAACAAATGGATACAACATTGCTTTGAAAGATTCTTTTTCTCCAATCAACCGAATAATGTGCTGTGATGGCAATGTGAATACGCACACACTAAACACTTTCAACGCGTTACGCTGATGACTGCTAGCACTTGACGCTGACGACGAGCAACGAAGAATTTTGATATAAAAATGGATATTTATACGAGTTTGTGTGACCTTATGGCCTCGGCTGTAATGTAATAAACATTTTCCACAATCAAGCTTACTATGTAATGATTGGTTTTGAAATAAACATCACCAGTGTAATCTTTTCACTCGTCCATGAATCAGCGAGTAAAGAATTCGTGATGAAACTCACACATCCACAAGTGATAGAAACACTTGATTCACGTGTGTTGGCAGCTTGTCAACCACTCAATCTACGAGTGGATTTGTATAATTTTTCATCTGTGTGTGCACCAATCACAGTGAGTTGAAAAGAGTAATCTTGCTCATAATTATAAAGCATCATTAACGAGCAGCAATTGCAGCTTGCTAGCTTGAGTAAGACCTTTATCCGAGCAAGTTTATTCGGAACACAAGTTCGGCGCGCTTACATTGTACACAGCGCTCATCATTAGCGTTACAGTAGCATCTTCATTTGTCTGCCACTGTGTCTCTATTATTATTACCTATTGCTTCACACTGTTATTTGCAAATGTTGTGGCGCGTACAAGTCAGTGACGGCTACAGAATTCAGGCGAATCAATGAACTAACGATAGAACAGGTGACGTGTCGATGATGAATGCATTATCTCTGCATGTCAATGCATCGGCCGATTGCGCGCGTTATGTAGTTGTGTGTGACATTTGTGACGGACGATACATTTCTTCTATTAACTGTGCTGTTAGTACGATGAAATTACACAACGGGAACGACAACGACAGCAGCAACAACTCGGAATATTGTTGGCTTGGCTTGGCGCCAAGTCAACAACATTCTCAGTGCCGTTAATTTGTATGTACCGCTATTCACTGTTGTTCGTTCGAACAACATTCAAACCAAGATGAGGATTTAAAAATTATCAACGCCTTCAAAGGATTCTGTTTGTTGTATTAGTGACACACTAACTAATGAATAGACAAATAAACAAGTCGCATGCGCTATAAAGTTTTCGTCGATGATAGTGTCACGCGCTTTTGTTGTTCTGCTAGCTTGATGTATTATGAAATGTCTGTCTGCGTTGTCAAACGTTCTTCAAATTGTAATCTAATCGTCATGGTAAATATGCGTTGGCGGGCCTCACAGTCAAATTGTGACTAAACAGTGTGTTTTGCTCCCGTTTTCGTTGCTTTCAAGACAATAATAGACGTGTGAGACAATAATAACTGTACGTGAATGCGCGCTAATACAACGCGAGTTTTCAACAAGCAACTATAATTGCTCGTCATTGAAGACTCGGCTATGCACTAGGCATGTCCAATGTGAACGTGAATGCAAGGTTTGGATTGCGTACAAACACGATTGTAAATTGTTATTGAATAAGTTGAGACGAAACAAAGCGTGCCAAAACAAGAAGCAGTGCGAAGCTGATTTGAACATAAACCTCTGAGAACGACGTTGAGAGAATATTGGCGTGATCTAAAATAAAGAATTTAGTATTGTTGAACGAAATCACTAACAATACTAAGACGTGATAACGCGTCAGGTTCTCGCAAAATCCGATCAGCATTCTGATGACTATAATTGATTATTGTTGATATATTCAATTGGATTGGACTGTACATAATTAGTTCGAATGTAAATATTTACAAGTGTAGTGTAGTGTAGTGTTGGACAATATCACGGTTCGTCGTCATAGTCGGCCGATGATGCAGTAGGTGGCGGCGTTCGTGGAGTGTCGCGCGACGGAGTGTCAGTGTCCGTGTCAAGACGTCGTGAGGCTAGCTCAAATTCAGACGTATCAGGCAAGTCGCTGGCGAAGTTCGGCTCGCCACCGAACGAGTTGCGCCAATATCTCAAATCGATCCAGGGTAGCTCTTCGCACGCCACCTTAGGGTTCCATTCGGACGGGACCAGGAACGCGAGCGCTTGCGAGCGCTCGATAGCTTCGCTGTTGTCGCACACGAGACGCGCCATTGTGGCGCGCTTTATTTCGGCCAATTGGTCGGGTGAGAAGGCGCCCGGATTGGTGCGCGGACTGTTCTCGTACCAGTAACGATCGGCCACTTTGAGACGGCGAAATTGTTCCCCAATGATGCACGCGAACACGGGGCCCACTAGTGCATCGCGCAATTTGCGCTCATAGTTGCCAGCTATGAATAGATCGATGTCGTCAACGTGAGCGTACAATTGTGAGAAGATACGACCAGCGCCGGGCACCATTATCAAGTCCAACTGTTGGAACGAACGAATCCGAGTCAGGCCACACGCTTGTCTGAAGTGATTGTAACCAGGCAAGCCGTGATCACGGCCACGCTGTATGTTGACCGCCACCAAATCCATACCGAAACTCGAGTTGGTATCTTGAAACAAATGATTCGTAAGCTCCTCGGTAAAGTGCGGATCGACACTTTGTGAGCGCTCGTTGATCATTGCATGAATGCATGCATCAAAGTTGCCCTCCCGATACAACGAAGCCGGATTGTTGAAAATGTTACGCAATTTGAATTGTTGGATCAGCTGACCTTGTTCAGTCTGAAAATTAAAAGCTCCCTGAACGAGAGAGTGCAATCGATACGCAGCGCCCGCAAATTCATTGATGATAGACGGATTGGTGTTGTGATCATAATCGGTGGCATACATTGCTGGGCCACGCGCGTTCGCTGACTTCAATTCTAACTTGAAGTCACGCATCACTGTGGGTCCCAATATCAGCGGCAACCATTCGTTGTAAGTGATATGCTGAATGATGGCCACCACAATGCGTCGTGTCTCCTGATAGATACGCTCGTCGTCCCACTCATTGGCGTTCATCGACCAGAGGGCGCGCGCAATGCGATTGTGTTCGCGCAACATTAGCGCGTGCGTCGTCACCAAGCCCGATAATTCGTTGACCCGATTGTCGCCCGCCACAAAGCAACGCATGCCGCGCCGAATGCCGGCCGTCGGCAAAATACAACCCTCGCCGATGCGGCCATCAAATGGTAGAAATTCCACCCCGTTGATGCGTGAACTCTTGAGCAAGCCGCCGTGCCGTTGACGCAAGCTGATCGCTTGATCCGCGTCATTACCATAAATCATTGAGCCATCGATAAAGTGTGTCAATTGGTTGAGCTGTTCGCGATGACGCAGCCGACAGCCGATGGGCGGCGCCGGAGCATTGCGCACCAAATTCATACAGCCCACCTGAAATTTTGCGTAAAACGGATCGTTGTCGGGCAATAGGATCGAAATGCACGCCGGATGCCGGAAACGTGAATCGCCACTCAACAGGCGCCGATTACAACAATCGATCGAAGTGCCTTGTGGTGTTAGCATGGGCGTTGTGGCGGCCAACGTGAGATCGTGATCGATAAATTGGCCCCATTGCATGAGCAACACCGACGAGCGTGCGTCTTGCTTCTCGTTCCAATTGACGGTGGCCAAGCTCACCGAACGAGCGTTCGGCAACGGGGCACCTGTGGCACCTGTTCGACGTATCTCATCGACACCGTCTTCGTAATCGGGCGGCAATATTCGCGTGTATGGTGTGTTGGCGCGACCCCAAGCAGTGTGTCTCAAATTGTTACAACTGCCGTCATGCGTTCGGAATGGCGATTGGCGCACGTAAGCCGGGCACACCGGATCGCCCGGACATCGGCTGGCCAAATCTGTTTGTGAGAAATCAATATCGGGCGCCTGTGAGCGTCGTCGCGTGACTTTGGGACCTTCGCCGTCAGCAGTATTGCCAGCTTCGCTGCTTTCAGTCTCAGTGGTGCCCTCGGATTGTTGGCGGCGCTCTTGTGCCAAACGTGCAGCCACGGCCATAAAATCTAACCCATCGCGTGCCAGCTTCACCACTGGACCTGTATTACGTAACCGAATAAAGCGCTGATGCAAATCGGATGGTGAATTCTTCTCCAGCGTCAAGCCCTCTTTGACGAGCGATTTCTCAATCTCATTGGAGCGCTCTGTCTCGGGGCTTGACTGTTGACCTCGGAACACTTGAGCTATTGCGTTGCGCAACAAGTCCAACGAAATGATAGCACCTGTCGGACCATTTGAGACATCTCCTCGAATACCTAGCGACGGTTCGTTCGATTGAGAACCTTGTTGTTGGGCTTGATAGCGGGCTTGATTGCGACGCGGACAGCATGTCAACGAGAAACCGTTCGGGCATTGTTCACCACCAATCTCGTACTTGATTGTTGGCCCATAACGATGGTAACAAGCTGCCAGTGGGCGACAAACACCGTTGAGTCCGTCCGAGCGGCGGCACGGGATCTTCTCGCGCTTCCTATGATGTCCCATATCGTACCGATTGCGACTCGGCGGACGATCTCTGCCACGATCGGGTCGTGCAAAGTCATTCTCGTCGAATGGTGGCGGACGATGCTGGTCGGCATTGTAATTGTCCGACAACTCCAATGGCTCATCTGTTTATTTCATTAATGTTGATTGTATTGATATTTATTGTTGCATTCACAGTTTTGTTGTCGCTATTAGATTATTTGTATGTCCATAGATTGTTGTTGAGCGGTCAATACTTACTGTCCGGCACGCCCCAATGCTTGGGTCGATTTATCAAGGAACTTGCAAACTTTGCTGCCCCACCCAATACGGCCTTACCCGCTTTACATAGAAATGATGTTAATTGACTTCCGTTACATAATTCCTGAGCGTCCGGAGTCTGTGAATCTTTGGATCCATCGAATGCATTGAGTCAAATCAACAACAGCCAAAAATTATATAAATTGTAATTATCTATCATTTCCAATGTACTATTTTCTTATCTAAAAATGATATTGGGTATCAAATCATCGCTAATCATCACTAATCTAGAGCCTAGCGCATTGTGCCATCGCTCTTTAGTGGTCATTGTGAAATGCTCGTGTGTGTTGGCGCGCCGGCACACCTGATCAATGAACTTTGATCCATTCAGAAAAGAATTCATTTTTTCTGAAAATTTGTCTTCTTATTATATATATTATTTTGATTTTTAATCTCTGCGATTTTTAAGGAAGTCATTTCGGGGTAGACAAAAAGTCTCATTTTATCAAACTACACATCAGCCGTATGATACAATATTCCCTCTAAAGAGACCTCAAATGATAAACTTATGCTAAAAACTCATAATTGTAAACAAGTGACGTAATGCTCTTTTATTAGTCATCAGAAGATCTAGAAAAATTTAAACTTTGTACCTTGATTCAATGATTTATCATGGAAGAAGAAGAGCAACTAATTCTTTCACCCGATAGTCCCGATCTCAATGACAGTATTCGGACCAAAATTACAATAACCAAACAGTATGGACAATGCTTGCGTATCCTGCTTCAATTGTGCGAGCAATTGGCAGGCCAAGAAACCGATGTGCTAAAAGCCGAAGCTACATCTCTTCATACTCAATTCCGCGACAGCATAAATCAAAATCTACAACAATCAGAGTTTTTAAAGGCACATTTCGATGATTTGGTCAACGCCTTGATTGGCGTAGCACTAGCGCCATGCGTGCCCCGTCTCAGATATCACACAGCATTCAAGATGCTATACAGTTTACTCAAAGTTCACGAACTTAATGTTTCAACATCATGGTTCTTTCGAAGAAATCACAACTTTGAAGATATTCTTGAATTGTTGGAACGTGAACAAATAGAAGATCATGTCAATTGGTACACCCGCTACGTTCTTACCACATGGCTTGAACAATTGATGCCCATTTTCGATCTAACTAAATCGGACGATTCGAGCGAAATGGGGGCGCGGCAACAGTTGGCATCACGAGTTGAGACATTGTTGCTGAGAAATGTAAAATTTCTGGACGCATGTCAACATGTCACATCTTACGCACTGTATAGTTTCTTGAAGAGACCCACAACCCGTAATGCATTGGTTCGATTCAAGGATGCAGTATTGAGCGATCTTTGTTACTCCAGCGGAAAAAAGCCGGACGCCGTGATCAAAGGATATCTATGTATACTAGCTTACTATTACGATGGGCCTGACAGTGAGCACATTCTGGCGGAAGCAGTGTCGGCGAGTATCAATCGAAAGAACCGCAAAATACTGCGCTCCATGGCGGTGCTACTCACAGGCTACATTTTTACCTAACTCTACTCACCTAGTGTGTCCAAACTAACCAGTATGGCTAGGATTATCATTATTGTTGTGGTTGGTTTCAACATAAATCTCACTGGCGTCATGATTGTGCTTAAGAATGTTGCTTCTTTTTTGTTTTGGTGGCGTGACTGTTGAGTAAATGCTATATTCTATATAATATCATTCAGACATGGTGATAGTGTCTTTGCTTTTAAATATAATGCTGACGTGTTAGATAATCGTTTTGAGTTGTGGATGTGTTGCAATATTTAAATCTTAAATTTGAATGCCCTCATTTGAACATCAGAGGTCCATTCATTTCTTATAATACGCAATAGAGAACTTGATCGACAATTGGAAGGAGAAGACGGAGAAGAAGAAGAACTTGAGACCACCAGAAAGAAGAACAACCGAAAGAGTACAAAGCAGCGCATCCTGACTATACAAAGTTAATCAAACAAATAACACAACCTAAACGTAACAACGACAACAACGAACCAATCAGAGGAAGGTGTTTTCAGGGAAACACGTTCAGTAGTAGTCGTTATGCCGCATCAATCAAGTGAGTGATTCAATAGCGAGCGAAGAAGCCATTGAAATTGAAGCTGAAGCTAACGATGAGCGTCTCCCACAACACAAACACTGTGTGACTCGTTAGCTTGTCAAACTCCCGCCTTCAAGTTTAACATTGTAGAATCAAGTCCCATCCAACTAATCACTTATCGCTGTGTGTATGAGTACTGTGCAGTCTCTTGGTGACAAAAACTATGAGCAACTTCAACGGAACTGATAGACATGCAATGCAGGTGGTAAATTATACGCACACCAAGCAACAATTTGAACAACCTGAAAACGACGTACACATGAGAGCGATGAACATGAAGGCGGACGGTGAGTTTCACATGTCGCAAGATCTAGCATTAAAGTGTGTGACGTGCTAGCGATACAAAAGCGGCAAAAACAACATCAGGTAGATCACGAATGAGCGATTCGTTCAAGCTTATTAGCGTCGAGTATGATTCTTCTTCTTCTTCTCAATTTCAATGTTGGTGGTTCAACTTGCAAGTTTGGAAAACACTTCGTTTCGCCATCGTAGTTCGTATTTTCACTGCCGGTCTCCATGTCTCAATTCTTGTGTACCGGCCTTACTAAATCACCGCTGATTTTAAAGCGCTTAAAGGCTTTGCAAGTTGCATACTCAAATTTCAGAAAGTTCGTTCTGGCAAAAGAACTTGAAAAACATAGTATGCGCTCCGTTTCATCGCGTTTTCGTTATTGTTAACAAATGTTTGCGTCTCAATGCCCGATTGTTTATTGGCACAAGTTTTACGATAGTTTATTGCTTCAATGATAAATGAAAAAACACCTGATATTTTAGATTCAGAAAACTTGAGCGTGAAAGGTTAAACTTGAGAAGCGATATGGATCAACAATAATGGATCGCAATACCTATTACATTAATTATCTTCAAGTTTAAGCTCGCTAACTATAAACCTGATATAACAATAACCAGGTTCCTCATGGCTGCTCGAACCATCATGGCATACATGCTTGAGGGGGATAGGCGATCTCTGATCCAATGATCCGGCATAGCACGTGGCTGATAAGTTTAAAACAATAATGACTACAAGAATGACATGGTTAAAAGATTTTGATACACTCATTGGCTAATTAACCAACACGGCGTGCTCTGTTGACGATCACGAATGTAATTGATAAGCATGTTTGTCGATGTGTCGTGATTGGTTACAGCCGTCGATGATTTGAGCTCTGGTTCGATAGCTTTTGCAAGCTCTTTGCCCAGCTCAACACCCCATTGATCGTATGAGTTGATGCCCCAAACTATTCCTTGGACAAATATCTTATGCTCATAAGCAGCGATGAGGGCTCCCAACGTAAAGGGATCGACTTTATCGACCACTATTGAATTGCTTGGTCGGTTGCCGATAAAAACTTTATGAGGTACCAATTTGTCCAAAGTATCGCTGGGTGTACCTTTGGCCTCAAGTTCACGACGTGCTTCCTCTGCTGTCTTCCCCATCATCAATGCTTCAGTTTGAGCCAAGAAGTTGGCCAATAATATTGTGTGATGCAATCCATTGCGAATCGGATTGTGACTCTTGACGGGCGCGATGAAATCGCATGGTATCAATCTTGTACCCTGATGTATCAGTTGATAGAACGCATGCTGACCGTTTGTGCCAGGTTCACCCCATACTATTGGTCCAGTTTGATAATTGACCCGCTCACCAGTGTCAGTCACCGACTTGCCGTTAGACTCCATGTCACCTTGTTGGAAGTAGGCCGCAAAACGGTGTAAATATTGATCGTAAGGCAAGATGGCATGGGTTTCTGCGTTGAAGAAATTGATGTACCAGACACCGAGCATTGCCATAAGAACTGGTAAGTTGCGCTCCAGTGGAGAGTGATAAAAATGGCCATCCATGTAGTGGGCACCTTCGAGTAGTTTGACGAAATTGTCAAATCCAATATGGCACGCAATACTAAGACCAATTGCCGACCACAGCGAATACCGTCCACCTACCCAGTCCCAGAACTCGAATATAGCCGTCTCGGAAATGCCAAACTTTTTGACCTTGGGCACGTTCGTTGACAAGGCTACGAAATGCTTGGACACGTGCTTACTGTCACCATTCGCAGCCTGCAAGAACCATTCACGCGCCGATGTCGCGTTCGTAATTGTTTCCTGAGTGGTGAAGGTCTTGGAAGCCACAATAAATAGCGTGGTCTCAGGATCTAACTTTTTGATCACCGAGTGCAAGTGAGTGCCATCGATATTAGACACAAAGTGTACGTTAGGACCGCACTGGTATGCCTTGAGCGCCTCGGTGACCATCACAGGGCCCAAGTCAGAACCACCAATGCCAATGTTGACAACATCTGTAATTTTTTTGCCAGTGAAACCAACCCATGTACCATTGATTAGAGATTCAGTGAATGCCTTCATCTGATCCAAGACACGATTGACATCAGGCATGACGTTCTTGCCATCGACATTGATGGGTCGATTAGCGCGATTACGGAGTGCCACATGAAGAACTGCACGATTTTCGGTAAAGTTGATGTTAGCGCCAGTCACCATGGCATGTCGTTTCTCTTCGACTCCACGGCTTTTGGCCAGTTCTAACAAAGAAGTGATGACATCTTCGTTGATAAGATTCTTTGAATAGTCAAACAGAAGATTGAAATTATGCTCGGGCTTCTCAAGTTTCACGTGGAATTTCTCGGCACGCTTTGGGTCAGCCTTAAACATTTGGCGCATTTTGATTGAATCGCGATGACTCTCGAAATATTGCTTGAGTCTGGTATAATTCTCATCGGCTGTGAGTGGGCCAGCCATTTTGACGTCTTGGCCTGTCAACGAGTGAAATGTACACTTGGCCAGCTTGAATGTCTGTTTAACGTGACTTGAAAGAATTTTACTGAATCTAAAAAACGGTAATTGCGAAAATGAAGGACAGTGATTACGTGACGCTGAATATCTTGTTAGTGTGGTTGCCTCGAGATTGAACGAGAAGATACTGACAAATCTTATCGACGAACAGGGATTTATCACCAACGCGAAAGGCTTGCCACACACGCACACAGACAAACGTCAGCTGTGCGCCATAGCACGCTTTGGCAGGCTGAAAGTTGAACGCAAGTGAGCCTAACTCACTCGTAGTAGAACGCAATGCCTGCATGGGATGCAAGACATCAGGATAGACTCGCTTATCTTGGTTGATGTTTACATGATTGGTTACATGTATGATCTCATATGGATTTTTCATTAGAATCAACGAGCACAGATTTGAAAATGTCACTGAGCATCAGGAATTCAGCACGTTCAAGCGACGCTAGCCCATACAAGGATGGATGGCAAACAGTACGCCGCTGGTCAGTTTATAGAGTATATATTCAAGAGGCCTAACAGGCGCAAGCATACTTACCTGGTACCGCGAGGACGGCGATCAAGAAGGCTGTTCCGCAGGTGGGAGGCGTGCCCATTGCACTCCGGGCATCGTTGAACACCTTCACTGGGTCAAATCGACCCAGATGGGGTACGTCATTTTTGGTTCGGGCAAGGGGGTGTACACACCCTCTTGCCCCGCTCCCTCTTTCTTGCATTTGTGAATTTTATTGCTATCTTACTATAAGAACAAACGCAAAGCTCCAAGTCCCACGGCTCGTAAATGTCTTATCTCATCTTCAAGCACCAACCCGTCGCAGTTTTTTGTTTATCGTGAACTCGCGCAGTGGAGCCATCTAAACTCAAGCACTTGTTGAAGACAGAAACGAGTAACACAAGCATCAATGATACAGAGATTTTTGTCAACTGTGATTTATTTTTGCTCATAAACATTGCCATGGTGAAATTACTTCCACAGTCTACTGCGATCTCAATCGAAATAGATTGTATATCCTGATCGTGATCAATATCCGTAATTTGAGTTTGAAATAGATGAGGCTTTGACATACCAGGTGCAATATTTTACCTATAGAACTCGTGCTCAGATTCGTTTTTCTTTGTATTATTCTTATATCCTTTTTCAAAATCTTTCGGTAAGATCACGTATCTATTCTCACGCACGGCGTGCATACCGGCTTCTTGGCAGATCGCATTAATGTCAGCACCGGAGAGTTTGTCCGGTCTGGCCACGTAATCCTCGAGATTGACGTCATCGCTTAAATTCATTTTAGCTGTGATGGTAGAAAATATAAGTCTCTTTTGGCGCCTGTCAGGCATTGGGAACTCAATCTTACGATCCAGACGACCTGGACGCAACAAGGCCGGATCAAGTGTGTCAGCCCGATTCGTAGCCATAATGACCTTAATATTGGTGGATTGATCAAATCCGTCCATTTGATTCAAAAGCTCTAGTAAAATACGTTGTACCTCACGATCGGCACCAGTTTGTGCGTCAAAACGACGGGTCGCAATTGCATCAATTTCGTCGATAAATATGATGGATGGAGCATTCTCTCTGGCTAATCTGAAAACGTCACGCACCATGCGAGGTCCCTCACCGAGATATTTTTGGACAAACTCTGAGCCAACGACTCGAATGAAAGAAGCAGTAGTGTGGTGTGCCACAGCCTTGGCAAGCATTGTCTTTCCAACACCAGGCGGACCGAACATGAGCACACCGCGTGGTGGATCAATACCAATCTGTTGATATAATTCAAAATGGGTCAATGGCAACTCTACAGCTTCACGAATTTCTTGTTTTTGTATATCTAAACCACCAATATCGGCATAGGTAACGTCGGGTTTTTCATCAGGGCGCAACATTGTTATACTCGAATCAGCCTCGGGAGGTAATACGTCGACAACAGCGTTGGAATGCTTGTGCAATGCTACACTTGCCGACGGTTTCAAGAGTTCTCGGTCTATGGTAGACAAAATTCTAACGTAGTAATTATTTCCAGTGGTGGACCCTACTATACCAGTGTTGGCATCTACAGCCTCCAGGAATTGACCGATGACAAGTGGAACACTTTGAATACGCTTGACTTCCTCTTGGGCGTGAAGATATTCTTTCTTCAAATTCTTCTGCTCATCCTTGATGTATTCTTCTTGCACTTGGAGGAATTCAAGCTGACGTTGCAGTTTTTTGTATTTGATATACAAATCATCAATTTGCTCTTGGTCAAGTGTTGTCGATGATGACGAAGGCGGCGGAGTCTGCGGTCTTTCGGCCAATATATTTGTCTCCATTGCGGGCAACACTTTCATAGCCATTCTGTCAATTAGAATGAACTTCGATTTTGGATGGACGAGGCTTTTGAAGTAACGGCTAAAGGTCCTCAAACGACTCTCTCTCTCTCTCTCTCTCTCTGTGATTGTAATAATAATAATAATAATGTTCTGCCCAAATTGGGTGTTGAAAAATGCTAATGACCAACGGGTATTGTTTCTCGGCACACGATTTAATGCATTGCTGAATTCTGTTTTCGCTGATGAACAGCTGAACAGCAGACCGCTGCCTGCAGTCTGCTGTTCAAATTCTGAACTTCAGAATCACCAGCCACTGAGCTACAGCAGTCGTGACGGCTAACTTCATTCGCTTGTGTGTGTGTAGAAGTAAGAGGTGTGTTCTGCTCTCACGTGCGTCACGCCTTCTTCACGGAAGTCAAATGCGTCGGCAACTGCATGATCTTCTACGCAACCATCGATTGCCTATCAAGTACATTATCAATATACATTTTATTATTGGGCTCTCTTTCTTTGTTGACAATAGTATAGTCGCGTTTCTTGCCTCGTCTCCAATCAGTATAGATCCAAGAAAATTCTTGCTACTTCGTAATCATGGTAAGTGTCGTTGTGTGTAGCCGTCCAACTTGAGGGTCCAGATATTATTCACCGCAAATTTCTATTCTTTTAATAACCTATTCAATTATCGATATAACCATACATGCTAATTGACCATGTCATATAGAAACCTCTGGCTCTTCACGGCCACTCCAGGCCCATCACCAAAATAAAATTCAATCGGGAAGGAGACATCATGTTCAGTGCTGCTAAGGATGTCGATCCTGGTGTGTGGTATTCACACAGTGGAGAACGCATCGGTCACTACACAATCGGAGATAAAAAAAGTGGAGTGGCCTGGTCAATCGATTGTGATTGGTCTACTACCAAAGTATGCTGTGCCAGCTCTGAGGCTCTCTATTTATGGGATGCTGAAACAGGAGAAAGTCTCGCTACTGTCGACACGAAAAATGCTGCTCGATCATGTTCGTTCGGTTACTCTGGAAACGTCATCTTGTTCACCACCGACAACACAATGGGATTTGACACAAGACTGTGTATAATTGACATTAGAGACCCGCGACAGCTGGAGAAGCTTGAAAATGCTGCATATCTTCATGCGATAGAGAAAACCGGCTCCAACCCTAAAGTAACATGTTCTCTATGGGGACCGGTTGACAAGACCTTCATCACCGGCAACGACAATGGAAATCTCACCCAGTGGGATGCCCGTGTACCTGGAGAGGAATTGGTCACAAAGAAGGCTCACGCCAAAGCGGTGACAGATATGCAATCAAGCGCAGACTTGACTCTTTTTATCACGTCTAGCAAAGACCAAACTGCTAAATTGTTTGATATCGACTCTCTAGATGAACTTAAGACCTACAAAACCGATAGACCCATGAATTCGGCCGCTATATCTCCAATTCGGGAACATGTTGTCGTTGGTGGTGGTCAAGAAGCTATGGAGGTGACCACGGGAAGTGCTCAGGGTAAATTTGAGGCTCGATTCTTCCATATGATCTACGAAGAAGAGTTTGCTAGTGTCAAAGGGCATTTCGGTCCCATCAATACCCTTGCTTTTCACCCAGATGGTCGAGGGTATGCTAGCGGAGGAGAAGACGGTTACGTTCGCGTCCACAGGTTCGACCCAGAATACTTTGAATATAATGCCGATTAGAGAATACTGAAAACATAAGAAAACAATCATGATAAACTTGAAAGCAACCAGTCTATTTATGGATTCGTATTCTTTTTTATGTATTATTTCGAGTTTATAATTTATTTGATTTTTACAAGTACTCCTACGGCTTCTGACTGTCGGCTGATTGAACTGATCGCTCCGGGAATCGACCCCCATAACCTCGTGCACGAGTGACGGCATGTTTGTGTCGCGACTCGTACAGATATTTTTGACGCTCTTTAGAAATTCGGCCAGCCGCCTCGAGCTTAGCACGAGCCTCCCGTCTTTTGATTATCCTATGATATTGCCTGGCATTAACGTAAAAGGCGTCAGTTGAAGACTGATCCGAACCGTATGATGTCGATGGCGCAGAGCCATGGTCGGTTTGACCATAATGTTGTGTTGTCGTAATCGTTGTGGTCGTGGTGAGATTTCCAGTATTAGCGACAGGAGACCTTGGCACAGGCTGTATTAACTGTGGAGAAATGTATGCAGGATGATTGAGAGGCACAATATGGATGAGACCATTGAATGATATAGGTGAATAAACGACTGCTTGACCATTCTGGCCGGCGGACTGAAAGAAATTGTTGGTTTGAGCAATTGGTATAAGTTGGATTGGCTGGACGATTCCGTCTGCCTCAGAAGTAGCCATTGGACAAATTACTGGGCTGGTAACAGATGAGCGACGAATGATGAATTATTATGTGGTTTCCTTTTCATCTTTCAACAATGGCCAGTTCTTTGAATAACTCGCCTTTGGCAGGTTTCTAGCGCGCTCAGTTGCTTATGAACAGGAATTTAGGCATTTTTTTCCAAGGCCATGAGTATCAGTATAGTGAGTGTGTCAGTATTGAATGTATCCAGCGTCCAAGTTCTGTTTCTTGGAAAAAGAAGGGAACGTGCAAACGTGAATCATATGATCAATGCTCGCACCGTCTATCCTGCCAAAGCAGCGGCTTGGCCAATTATGCAGCGACGAGGCGGTCCTGTGAGAATGGCAGCAAAAGAGCGATCACATAATAAATTTATTGGTCGAATTCCTTCAAAATTAAATTAATCATCATTACCCACCAACTGACAAACGATACAAAATCCCATCTTACTTATCAGTTGTATCCTTTCAAAATATCATCGTTATATTGTATGTTTTTGTATACATCATTCTGACATACTCTGTATCGTACACATCAAACAATCAATTTGCTATTATTGCAGATTGATCATGGTTTAATATACACCGTCTCTTCGTTGGTTAAGTTCAAAAGAAAATCAAGCAATTACAATTGACAAGGTTTCTATAATATTTGTATTACATCTATAACATATGATAAATCAAACTATCAAGCATGGATGAACGCCGCATCAGTGAATGGCTGCAACGCCTTGACTCCATGCAACCTAAGCGGTCCGAAATGAACCTTCTTATCATGGATTATCTTGTCCATGAAGGTTTCAAAGAGGCCGCTGAACGTTTCAAGGAGGAGGCTGGCATAGCTATGAGCACTATTGGACAAGAAGATTGTCCCCCTTTCACCGAGACTGCCGAAATGCTCAATAATAGAGTAATGATCCGAGAGGCAGTTGAAAGCGGGGATATACTACACAGTGAATCATTGATAAACAAATGTTATCCCGAACTCTTGGAAAATCATCGGGACCTTTATTTTAAACTACAACAGCAACACCTCATCGAGCTTATAAGAGCTCAGAAAATAGACCAGGTCTTACATTTCGTCAATGAAAATCTTAGCGTTGAAACTGACGAGTTGAGACTCGGCGAATTGGAAAAGACGCTCTCGCTTCTGGCATTCGACAATCCTGACACTTGTCCATATTCGGATTTGCTTCATCCAGCACATCGACAGCAGCTGGCGTCGGAGATAAATGAGATCATCCTCAAAGAGCAAACTGGAAGTACAGACACAAAAAAGCCTCGTCTGGTTACGTTGTTGAAACTGTTGCTGTGGACGCAGAATGAGCTTGAGAAAAGGCAAATACAATTTCCAAAAATGACAGACCTTGTAACGGCCAAAATCATTGAACCTCAATAGCAATCGATGATATAATTAAAGTACTGCAATTCTCATTTATTCGATGTAAAAGATCAAACTCAGAGGCGCTCTTTAGTGCAAATTGGAGCTTGATGAATAGGTCTTTCTTCAGTTCGAAAGAGGCGATGTGAGAGTAATCTTGTGATGTAAATGTGATCACTTGCATTGTCAACAGAGAAATTTATCCATTAAGCATTCAAAACTTTTGGGCTGGGTATTAACTGGCGCATAGCATAAGGTATTTCTACACGGTTGGCTCGCGGCATGTAAAAACCGTATTTAGGGACGATCAACTCGAGTGGTGTAAGCTCTACCCCCAAATCCGTTAGAGTGGGCAATTCCGGATCTAAATAATCACTAATGAGGTCTCTTTCAATTCTATCCCATGTCTCGAAAGGATATTTTTGAATCTTATTCGTTATGGTTATAGCTAGTCTCATCACAATATCCCATCTAAGATTTGTTATTTCATAGTGGTCAGGATCTCGACCGGCACAGTGACGCATCCATTGAAGGAGATCGTAGAAATTATAACGATGCGGACCAACAGCTTGGTAGGTTTTTCCAGCCGATTCGTTGCTCATAACCGCCTTGTAAACACCACGTACTACGTCCCACGTAGCCACAGGCTGCTTAACGACTCCATCATAATAATCCCATATTGGAAGCTTTCTTGAGAAGCGGGTTCTTTTGAACGAAGTGTAATGGGTTAAAAACCTATCAAACTCACCAACCATATTGGCGGGCCTGAAAATGATTGCCTCAGGAAATTCTTCACGTACAGCTTGCTCACCAGCCCATTTAGATTTGAGGAATTCGGACCCGTTCTTCAAAACTTGTGGTTCTGGGTTAGGTGATGCGTTTAATGCGGAGAAATGGATGAATTTCTTCACACCACATTCACGCGCAATCTTAGCCATTTTACGGGGTCCTTCACAGTGAACGTCCATGAATGAAAAATTGCTAGTCTCGATGTCTTTTCCAGTGGTATTAATGACGATATTTGAGTAACGAATCGCTTCATACAACGAACTTTCATCTTTCATATTGTAGTGTGCATAGTAGATTTGTCCTAGATCGCCTGCGATACGTTGCTTTTCGTGAAAATATCTGTCACCCCGGTGACCGATGACGAGTTGAACGCCATTTTTGGCTAGACGGTGAACCAATTGTCGAGCAACGAGGCCATTACCATTGAAGATGGTGGCTATTAATCCATTGAATGAACACACCATGGTGATGTTCCGAGTGACCAAACGATAATATTTAGTTGCTATTTACAATGATTGGATCTTAATAATCGACATTGTAAATCGGCTAATGAAAGCTCTCGAATGACAACACAGAAGCGTGCCTGAATTCAGGCCTTGAAAGTCATTTGTTAGCGCGGGCTATTCAACCACAATTTGCCGCAGCAGTGAGTGGCACTGACTCAGTGCTGGAGTTCAGTGAACAGTGTGCGGGACGCCCGGGGACGCGTTTTATCGAACTGCGTGAACTAGTTTTCGATCACGGATGCCTTTTGAATCGATGCGAAGCTTATGTTCTGTAGCGAATATGTGTGAGGTATCCAATCAGGATAGTTCGATCTAGGTCCTCAAAAACATCAACCTTACACATTCTTCCAGGCTACATTAATAATGATATAGAGTGCACTCAAGATAGAGAAACAACAGGCACAATGATAATTATCAATCAGATGATGCATGATTTCGAAAGTTGACGTAAAAATGAATAGAGTATTTTTTAGGATAAAATTCCGCGTATCATAATCTTATTTCGAAATAGTAACTTGCGAACTTGGATGCGATCACAGATTGTATAAACACCTGTGGCAGCGAGGGTAATCAGCGTCACGGTCGAATCACAGACTTGGTCGAGAAGAAATCTAAAGAAAATATCCCAGTAGAAATATCACAAGTTATGTAACTGATAATTTATTCGTTCTCGTCGGCATCTCGTCAGTTTCCTTTCAACTCAGATGTGTTGTGTGTATGACCTGTTATAAGAGACAAAAAGAAAATACTTACCAGGAACAAACTCAATTGGCAGCACTCGTTAGAAACTCTTCGCACTCTCTCCGGTCCTTGAAGGCTAACTCTTGGCACAAAAAATCAACTGAGGCGCTCGGCCTATACGCACGCATGATTATGTTCATTGCACGCTTACGTTCACGTTCGATGAACCAATCCATAAGATTGGAAGACATAAATGGGGCTGTTCGGTAAAGACAAAACAAATTTGTGTAGTCACATAATGACCAAGCACGGCGCACTGCAAGCGCGTGCTTAACTCCAGGATTCTCACGCTGCGAGACGTCCTTGATCTTTGATAGTGTCAATTGCAGGTCGGCGGTATTCTCAGTAAATATATAGTACAGTATAAGATAAGCTAAAAATTCCAATCGACTATCGCTAGGTATTGAATCATATAGAATTTTCAATTGGCTTTGGCATTGATTGAATTCCTCGTGATCACCAATTTCAAGCGCTATTCGAGCATGTGTTTCGTATACTTTAACTGTGAATGGGTCGCGTATTAATTGCACAGTCAAATCTTGTCGTATCGATTTCAATTGATCGCAAGCATACCGATAGTCGCGCTGTTTTAACGGACGACTCTGCCAGTAATCGACAACAATGTCGAGCGATTTCTTGAGAACATACAACGGCCTAACAGATGCCGGATCTGGAGCCGACGTTAAACGCAGATAATTTTTCTCGAGATCCAGGCAAGTGCCCACAATTGGCTGCTCACCTTCTCCTCCTTCCCTGTCTTTCAGTGTAACCTGCACTTCTTTCTCTTTAAATCTCTCTTTAACTTTATCTCTGTCCTTGATCTTACTGGAATGCAGGCCAGTGTTGTTGTTATGCTGCTTACTATTGACATGCGAATTATGTGAAGTCTTTGTAACCTTAGCTGCCTTTGCTGCAGGAGAATTGGAAGTACGATGAGGCTGCTGACCGTTGGGATCAGGCAAAGGCTCTTTATCCCAATTAATAGTCCAAGCGGAACCGTCAACAAATGCTTTCATTAGTTTAGCTCTGAGTATGGCCTCAATTCGATCCTTTTCGCTTTCAGTCTTCTTCTCAAACGCATTGTGTACATAACGTTTCAAATCCGAAGGCCATTGATCATACTCAACATTTCCTTGATTTGACGCCATGTTGTGGAATTTTTTCACCGATATAGTAATTTATAATAATAATTTCCAAAGGCAAAATAGATTAAGATGACGAGTCATTGTATTCTTGTATATATCATGTGAATTGAACACAAATGACGATTCAATTGGAATACACGATGCTAAGAACTGTGTGTGGGTCACAGTCTGTGTGTTGATCGCGCGAGGTTCTCTCTCCAGAAAGGGGCGTGCAGTTCGTTCTTTTCGCAGCTACGTCATTCAGCAAAGCACAATGGCGCGCAAGTTGAACACCCTTCGGCAGTGTGGTGATTGTGAGAAGCTGCGAGAGAGAATCTGCAGTTCTAATGAGTGGAAGCGTGGTTGATCGGTATCGTAGCTCTACGAATTCGGACAAGATCAGAATAAAGGTTTATTAAGGC
>JAIFTH010000343.1:0-33092 GCA_019968535.1 Fragariocoptes setiger
GAGAGAGAGAGAGAGAGAGAGAGAGAGAGAGAGAGAGAGAGAGAGAGAGAGAGCTCACCAAGAGCTAGAATTAGAACTGCTATTGCCTGCTCCTCAGCCAGGATGCTGCATTGTATTGCATTGTTGACTTGCAAGGCATTGAATAACTGCATCGACTAGCTGCTCGCATTACACGCTGCTGAAGTGCTACTAGCTAGAGCGGTAGCATAAAAAGCGTTGCTTGTGCAATGAGTGTGACGTAATCCGTGCCATTAGGCGGCAGCCAGCAACAACGTGTTCAACTGGCAGCTAGCTATCGCACTCGCTGTATAAGAAACTATACCAGCTACAGGCAGTCAGTTAACTAGCGCTCAGCCATTGTAGTCAACATGGTTGAGGTGGGCGAACTACCTGAAGCCATGTGCAGAGTACAGTGATGAGGCTAGCTTGACATTTGGCTCGCACGCAGGCGACCAAAGCGAATCAAAGGGGCACGTGTGCGTGAAATTGAACGTGTTTTGTGCAATGTTCCCTTGTGCGCCCCCGCTTTCTTTCATTTTAACTGACGAACCGCCCACGCAACACAACTCAAGGGCCACAGCCAAGGCAGCGCCACCAATCTAACGCTTTTACCGTTCTGATTTAGTTCCTGAGCTGGTGGGGCTAACGACCGATGAGTTCGCATCGAGAGCGCTAGAGTGCAGTGTAGTCGGTAGCAGGGGGAGTGCCTTCCGGACGGCCACATTCACGCCAAGTGCGTGGTTTAACGTCGAATTTGTGCGAATTTGTGTGTGGAGCAAGCAGCGAGTATTGGTAGAAATAATAAAGAAACAGAAACTCGCTAACTGTGAACAAAGAGAAATAGAAAATATAATGAGTCAGAAGAGAACTTACAATGACACAATGGGCTGAGCGAGAGCCAAAAATGAGTCATCCAAAAGCGTACTGATTTGATTGTTGGCCAGATTTCTGAATGATGACAATGTTCAGAAGAATGTGTGTGCATTCGTCAAATAGTGCTCATTAGTGAATCAATAAATATTTCTAATGTTTTATATTTGTTGAAAATGAATCAATAATGAGCGAGTTCATTCACTTACAGTTGATATTCGACCGAACGCTCATCCGATTGATTGGCAAACAGTGGATTGTCAGGCACTGAGAGATCACTGAACTTTGTGCAAGCTGCTGCTGCTGATGATGATGATGATGATGATGATGGTGATGATGATGCTGTGGCGATACTATTGACCTCACATTGGCCGCCCCATCCCAAAGGCACCGATGTGAGGCCAAGTGTTTGATAAGACAACCGATGTGTTGTGACGTTGCACAAAACAGTGCGCGTGTGGAATGAAACAATGGCAAAAACAAACAATAATGACGGCAACACTAACAACAAAAACAATAATCTCTGTTGATTTATCCCATTGACGTTTTGATTGTAATGATTACATGATGTCATTGAGTTGCTCTTCTCATGATTATTGTTGTTGATTGACGTTCTCACGAATTTTTTGCTGCCAGCTACGCACTTCACACTGCTCTGCAACATCTCAATTGCAGCCAATTGTAGCTCCAGATGAAGATATTTTGTGCTAACTCATTCATTTGTTCATTGACTTGCACGTGCACGCAAGGCACGTGTGAACGAGAAAGGCCACTCTCCTCTGTTCACTTGTCACGTGTCACGTGACAAGCTATCACCGATGTCGTAATAAAGCGCTGTGTATTGTGACAGAAATTCTTATATTAATGCAATGGCAATGATTGTATTGACGCGTGTAAATTGTGTTAAGATTATTGAGTCGACACATAATTTGTGTCTAATTTGATGTGAACAAAATCTCAACTTGAATGCTAAAGCGTGACTTCTTCTTCTTCTCGATGACTGTGGTGACTGTGATATAATTGCATTATATATTAATAATTTGGCCTAATCATTCAATTGTTCAAAAAAGGTTGTGCGAACAAAGAAACTTTTTTATTCTTAACGCGCGTTATGTTTTAATGCAATCTGCTGTTATGACTTGTGAATAGCTCAACGCCGTTCACGCAAAACTAAACTGAATTCAATTGAATCGCTGCAAGTGTGAGCCAGTAAATTGAGACATGCAAAAAGCAGCAGGCACACCAATGGCGATGGCTGTGGATATCGCGCAACAGCAACAGAGGCAGCTGCCATAGCCAACGCCACTATAGCTGCTCATTGTTGTAACAATCATTGCTACTATTTTGACGTAACACGGCGACGTTTGATTGTGCGCACTAGCACGAATAGAGCGCCCAACAGCTCGGCTAGCAGTCACTACGCCCATTGGCTTGTTGCTTGAGTTGACGCCAGCGCCATAAGCCAGCCAGCCAGCCAGCCATCCATCCAGTTAGTCAGTCAGTCAGCTAGCTTGCCAACTGCACTGACTGCTGCTATGAGTGTGGCTACCAATTGACTGGCTAGCTAGTTTATGCATTAGCCGTCTCTGACTCTGACTCCGACCCGCGAGCGACGCCTAAGGTCGTCTCACGCGACGCCCTCCTTCCATGCTCTTGCAATGAAAATGCGTCCAGTGCAGTGAAAGTGAGTATTAGCCAGCTTGCACGATGAATGAACGAACGAATGGGCGAGCGAGCGGGCACCCTAATGGCGTCACTTGCATTTGATGACTCAGTGAAAGCTTTCACTAGTCCAACATCCTGGCTTTCTTACATGTGCGCTCACCTCTCGAGCTGCTGCTCCGTCCGTTTGTCTCTCTTCTCCATCACATAGCCCATCGCTATGTGTCGTGTGAAAGCGTCTGCTCAGTGGAGAACGAACAACTTGAGCTAACCGAGTGTAGGCTTGAAATGCACGCACCATTGCTATCGCCGTGGACATTGTGCTGTGGCTCTGTCTGTGGCTATTGCTACAGCTGCGTGACTGCTGGTGCCAGCAATAGTGCCAAGCAATGATTAGCTAAACAAGTGAAGTGGGGTTAAGTCCAGATACAATCGCTTGCTTGCTTGCCTAGTTGGACTTGTTGTAGTTGAATTGTGTGCGGCTAACATGCTCCAACGCCAGTCTAATTGTTGTTGTTTGTATTTGTATGTCTGACTTGAAAGCCAAACTAAAACTAAATGCAACAGCATGGATTCATTAGATTTGTTTTTGTTCTCAACGTTGAATCGAGGTTCATTCTCGAGGTTTATCTTCCAAGTGTCAGAGTGGGCGAGAATCACAAAGATATCTTCCTCCTTTAAGTTAATTCTACAATATCCTACAAACGAGTAAGAAAATCAGACAGTCCACTTTCAAAAGCGTGAGCACTTATTATATCACATCACAAACACTTGTGATGTGATGTCTCTTTTCAAGAGAAAGTTCGATGATGAGTCAGAAATTAAATGCTTCATCTCTCGGATTGCATCGAATTGTTACTGTAGTTGAAGCTCATGAATAATTACCACTGAATAATTCTAAACGTACATTAATATTAGAAGATTAAATTATCAAAGTGATTTGACTCCTCGATTTTGCAACATCCACTCCGAACATTCACAAAAACAGCAACAACAACAATAACGGAGATGGAACTAAAGCTAAAGTCGACTAGATACTTAAAATGTTGTCTACTATGAATACTATTTCAATTTCAAACTCAACACTTCGACGAAGCTAATCTATCTTCGAAGCTTATCTACATTCACACATTTTAGTTCAGTTTGAGATTGTCATTAAAAAAAATGTACATGTATTCTACAACGTTGACGTGTACGTAGTTGACAAAACGTTCAGTGCAAACCACACAAGAGTAATAGTGTTCACAATCCAGAAGTAAAGATTAGCCAGACTCGAGCACCCGGAGTCGCCCAATTATTTGTTGATCAATTAAACAGTTGTTTTCACTCAATACTGTCGTTATTTTCGCGTCGTGAGTTCAAATTCTCGTTTGTTTCTTTGTTCTAATATTTGTTCGTCGTTATTGTCAATTGTATTCGAATCATATCGTTCGTTTGAGTTTATTGTAGTAAGTGTTGTTGACCCCATTTCAATTTTGTATTTGTTTTTATGTGCTGGTTGAGTGTTGCTCGCAATGCTGTACAAATCGTTGAACCAAATTCCAAGTTCTGTCCGTACAAAGTCAAGTTGAATATTCAATGAGATAAACAATTGTTCGCGGCAAGAACATTTGACAATGCATTTGTCCTGTGTGTGTGTTCAACGGACAAAACGACGTAACAAGCACATTGCGGTGCGCGCCAGCATATGGCCATCATAAATGCGTGTAAGTTGTTGCACTCTTGTGATTCCGTTGACAATGCTGTCAATTGCCATACAGGCCGGTCAGCTTTGTGCAAAATCAACTATTGAATTCGCATTTGTCGGCAATCAGTCGACACATGTGCCTTGTCATGTTGCGGCAATTTGAGCGTTACATGTGCGCTTGTGATCGTTGTTGTCGATTTAAGCGCGGCACGTGCAGCCTGTGTGAAGCTAACCCGTATCAATCATCAAATGTGCACGTCCACAGACTCTCCCTCTCTCTCTCACACACACACACACACGAGGCAAATGCAAAGTTTATGACATGCCATCTGCAGTATTTTGATTTTGAATAAACGGGAGAAAGAGCTGAAGATCTGAAAAACAACGATGTTGAAACAATTGTCCCCTCAATCTTCTGGCACTTGGCACACACACATAACATGAGTTGCGTATTGCAAGTAGCGACGGAAGAGAGAAAGAAACAAACAGATAGACAAACAAGCAGCAGGAAAGCGAACGAGCAACAGGAAATGAATTCCTCTGCTCTCTTTCTCTCTCTCTCTCTCTCTCACAAACAACAATAACAACAGCGACAACACGATAAACACGTGAACAAACGGACGGAGAAAAAGTTGAATGCAAATAAAGCGAAACATAATCCGACAAGACAAACTTTCTCTCACGATCTGAACTACCAGCGCATGCGAGAGCTATAGTCCCTTTGTGGCGAGCCGCATAAATATGTTGCGCAAAAATAATAATAATAATAATGATATTGCGGAATAATCAATGCAATGCTTGCCGAGCTTTGTATTCTTTTGTGCCATCATATCCAGCTACCGCTGCTGTCACAGCTTATATTGCGCACACAATACTGGAATGAAATGACAAACATTAACGAATAGACGAACGAACGATGAGACGAAGGCCAAAAGATGAGACGACGACTGAACGAAGACGATTGAGTGTGCGTGTGCACTTAATGTGAATGTAATTTTGCATAACATTTCGTCAAGATCTCATTTGCTAACGTAACGTATTCGTAAGATTCGTAGATTTTCGGCAGGAAAACTACGAAAACGACGACGACGACAACCAGTGGAGTACGAAAGTGACGATGGAGGCCTTGTTTCAATCCGGTGCGAAATGTTGGCTCCCTCTAATCGCTCAGTATGACATTGCAGCTAAGCACCAACATTGATATACATATACGACATTGAGCAATAGGTCATCCAGCCAGCCAGCTAGCAAGTGCATGGGCCAGAATTATGTAGCCAATACAACAGTACAGTGTAATGATTGCTTGGATATAAGTTCATTGAACTCATCTCTGTGTGCCTTTTGATTTTTCTTGTTCTTTTCTTTCTCAAGCGACTCGTGGTCGCTACACTTGTCTCCGCGCGTCTTCATGTGTTCATGTAAAACACAGCAGCATGCACAAACGCTACGTTCTGTGAGTTACATTAGTTATGAAAGTTGTCCCTTTCTAAAGTTTCTTTCTTTCTTTCTCTATTGCTTACTTGCTTGTTAACATGCGCCAAGAGAAGCTGAGCTAAGCGACATGATCCGCAAATTGCATCTCCACGCTTTCTAATGCAGAGCACGTGTGCCACAATATTTTTTTCCTATTCTTGTTCTCACACTCTAATTCACTTTGATTCCTCACGATGTCAAGCCTTTGATTACTCAACCCGAGCTCTCCAGTGCACTAGGAGTGCATTGGAACTTAAGCTCAAGCTCAAACTCAAACTGAGCCATTAGTCGTGAACAACAAAAAGAAAACAATTCTCGGGCCTCAACTCTTTCCTTGATGAGAAAGCAAAACTTCAACGATGAAACGAAGGCGTTGTGTCTCGTTTGCTCACTGCTGCTGAGCAAAAGATATTGTGAAGAGATTTTAAGGATACGTGCGTCACACCACTATTCTTCTGTGCACTAACGATGAGATCAATTTACTGCTAACACGAGCACCAAGACAACAACGAACGTTTCCTCTCATAGCTTTGTCGTCTTTGACACTGTTGCTCACAAGCTTTGTTCAATGTTGTGTGGTTAAAATAACGGCGACACCAATCAAGATGCTCGCTCACACTTTGACTCAAGCTTTGCATTGAATGCTTAATGATGATTGATCATCGTCGTACGTACGTACGTACACACACACACACGCGCGTTTGATATGACAGATGACAACAACAAAATGCGCTTGATATCAACGGACATTTTATTAATAAGTGAGCGAGCGAGTAAGCAAACATTTAATGATAAAGAATAACAATAGTAACAACAAAGACATTTCTCTAGCACGAATCTTAAGTTCGGTTTGTTTGCCATTCATTCAATCGTTGCCGTTTGAACTCA
Source organism: Fragariocoptes setiger (assembly GCA_019968535.1). Classification (NCBI taxonomy): domain Eukaryota; kingdom Metazoa; phylum Arthropoda; class Arachnida; order Trombidiformes; family Phytoptidae; genus Fragariocoptes; species Fragariocoptes setiger. The sequence goes on from JAIFTH010000343.1 coordinate 6,581, forward strand.
CAAGACATCATAGACTTGCAAAATTCTATTTGCAACATTTATGACCACAGTGTTATAAACTAGTGATAACTACAAAAAATCATTATCAGTTGGCTCACACTTGTAGTGAGCTTTGAGACGACATGACGTAACCATACGCAATGTGAAAGTGGGGCGCCCACTTAACTTTACTTGATATTTGAGATTCTCAATAAACAAAGAAACAAACAATAACTCCCTTTGCAGACACACAGATTGTGTGCAAAGACAGTAAATAATAATAATACGATGCGATTTTATCATTTCATTCTTTTCACGTTAAGGTCGCTAGGCTGGTCACACACGGCTTGTCACACGATTAGAATCAACGAGTTCAAGAGTGGCGCCTTAGAAACGGCGCTAGGTCGACGCATGCGTGCTCGCCGTTTGCGAATCGCACGAGCCACATGCAGATCATTTAGCGTTGCTTTGTTGTTATTTTTATTTTTGTTGGTTTTGGTTGTTCTTCGTTTTCGTTGCTTTTGTCGCTGTTGTGGTTGCTGCAGTCAAGATGAACTGGCCATATCTTGAATTGAAATTGGACGATATCGATTCGTCATCATCGCCATCGTCCTCTGATTTGGTTGATTGATTGATGGATCAATTGATTGTTCACCGCACACAGAATCTGGCTTGGTGCGTGTGTCTGTGAGTGCGTGCGCGTCTGTTCGAGTTTGGAGTCAGCCAGTCTGTTCAAGAAATCCATCTTCAATCTTGCCCGCCCGCCTGCCCGCCAATCAATGATTATTACTATTATTCCATCCAAGCATCAAACAGCCATCCAACTATCAATTGTACGATCAATCGTCAGAGTCACACCGATACCGACTCACACACACGCACACGCTCACACTCATACCGACCTAACGACCACATATAAGAGATCAATCAATCAATCTCACAATCAGTACAGTCAGTGGGCGAATTCACTCGAAAAAAAGAAAATCAGCAATTAGTTATTACTATTAGGAATCTAAGTTGGTAAAGGAGGAATCTTTGAAGATCGGCGAATTGTAATTGTCATCGTAATTGGAAGAATTTTCATCATTATTATCACCCAAATCACTACCAATCGCAGCGACTATTTCTAGCGATCGACAACAGGCATTTAGGAATTGATCAACTATTGGCATTTAACTATTCGGATTGTGTGCACACGAATCTACAAAAAAATTTATATAATGGAATTGAACATTTTATTGATATCTTATTGTAAATACATCAATACAAATATTGGTCGGTTGGTGATTTTATAAATCTAACTAATAGAAGTTGACACTTCATGTTGTTTGTTTATAGTTTGTTGTTGTACGTACTGATGAACGCACGCACGCACACGCACGCACGTATCAACATACGCTATTAACCATTTTCCATTAACCACAAACACACACACACACGCGATAAGGAACACACATTGTTATTATTGATCGATGGACACTCTATAGCTCATCATCGTTCAATCCATTCATTTATCCGCTCACCCATACAAGCATTCAATAACAAAGATGGCCTCTAATTCAAATTCGCATTCGAATGAGAAACGCGAGATGTCGGCATCGCCGTCCGCGCATAATAGTTTTAACAATAATGTGCGTAATTCTATTCCCATCCATTGCATTATCGAGTATGTCACCAGCAGCAAGGACTTGTCAGGAACATCTTACCACGAAAGCTATGCTATTGTTATGTCCAATCTTCCCTACAAGGACGTAATGAAGGCAGTATTATCGCGATTTGGTTATACGTCCCAAGAAATCGACAGCGCCACAGGTAAGTTTTTTGTTTGAGAATTAGCTGAGACTATTTTTTGTTTTTAATTGTTACTATTAATGAAATGACGTCTAGTATGAATGTTTATTTATAGACACGATGATCGATATCACGAGCAAGATGATAAAATGGTTTCTAGTATTTACATTTTGCTATTTACATTTCAAGTGTCATTAAGTACATTAAGTTGTGTAAGGCATGTGTATGTAAGTTGCGTGTAGTGTTCGAGTGAGTGATATTTATATGATGTAAATTCATCAATGATCCGTGGGCGACAAATGATCCGCACCTGATGTATTCGTCACATTTGTGTGTGTCGTTCGCTGGCCATGTTGTTGTTGCGGCTGTTGCAATGAGACAACGTTGCTCGACGATGTATTCGGTGTGAAAGGTGGTGGCAAATAATAATGATTACTAGTGTCTAAATTCTGACGTTGTTGTTCAGCACGCTGCAGATGCCTAGTGGCGCTCGGATTGTGAGAATATCGGCGACGTTCGTTATTCATCATTATTTGTTGTTGTTGCACTGCTCGTGTATTACCTACGGGCTGTCTAAAATTGGCACCGTTGGCAACATCATGATCGGTGGCACTAACGTCGTCTGGCTCATCATCGTCATTTGTTGAATCATAGGCTAGATTTTCGTGTCCAACAGGTGGTAAGTGTTCATCGGGACGAATCTCCGACAATTGTCCGGTGGAAGCGCGGTGATCTAGGCGTCGCGATACACTTGTTGGCTGCAGCCAAGCTGTTCGTTGCTTTTTAGCTGTCAGCTGTTGCTGAAGCTGCGTAGGAGCTGATGGCGGTGGCGGCGATAGTGTAGGCGGCGGCAACGATTGTGGCGGCGGGTGTGGCGACGGCGTTGTTGCCGTCGCATTCGTGTGCGCCGAGGACGCCGAGTTGTTATCGGCATCGATAATGTCTTCGTTGTCAGGCTTTTGGCGCGCAAACAGCGAGCTCACTTCTTCGAGCGATCGGCCCCGTGTTTCAGGCAACTTCCAAAACAACAGAATCCAACCGATCGACGATATGATCGAGTACATGTAAAATGTACCGTGCGTCGTGAGGGCCTCTGTCAATGTCAGAAACGTGAACGATACGATCATGTTGAACAACCAATTGACACTGGTGGCCATTGAGTAACAGAAAGAGCGCGACCAAGTCGGGTATATCTCACTGTTGATCGTCCATGGCATGGGGCCCATGCCGGGCGCGAACGCGGCTAAATACAGCACTAGGCCGCCGACAACAAGCCACGTGTTGAGTCCGATACCGCCATTGCCAGTTTGCGGGCACACTTGATTCGCGAACAAGTAGCTTTCTTTGGGCTCTTCTAAGCTATTGTCTTCGTCAAGATTGTCGTCATTATTATTATTACGATGATTATGATGATGATAGTGATTGTCATTGTCATTAAGATTTTCAGATGTAGAGTTGTTGTTGTTGTTGTGTGACAGCAACGATTGCGTCGGTTGGGACGTTGTAACCGTGTCGGCGGCACACAGACCGTACAACGAGTGGCCGGGGTCGTCATAATTGCGCAACAAGCACGTGCTCGACATGTCGCGTGGATTATAACAGAAACCACAATGCGGATTCTCAATGCAACTACTGCAATCTTGGTACTTGTCACACATGCTGTTGTTGAAGCCCACACTGAACACTGTTACAGGTGCACTGTCTAATGAGGTCAAGTGGAATCCGGTGCCCAGAACAAGCAGTGCAATAATCACACCCATTAATGAGCCCAATGTCAGCGTGCGGCGTCCTATGCGATCGGCCAACATGTAGCCGGCAAATGAGAATATCACATAAACAAAGGCAGTCGGCACGACTAGCCATACGGCCATTGATTGCGACTGAACGCCCGACATTTCAATAATTGTGGCTGTATAATACATGACAGTGTTGATGCCAGCCAACTGTTGAATGGACATTAGCAGGCAGCCGACAATGAGTGCACGCCTTGAGGCGGTCTTGCGCAATATTGCCATTACCATGTTACGCTTTTGTTGCTTGCGTCGCGCTTTTTGATTCTCAGCCTCCAGGGACGATTGTTTGATAATGTCAAACTCGTAGAGTAGTCTCGTTGATTTGGGGCCACGCATTCTTTTCAGCGACTCCATTGCCTCAGAATCGCGCCGACGCCGAATGAGCCAACGCGGCGATTCTGGCATAAACATGAAGCCGGTGAACTGAATGGCCGCCGGCACCGCCGCCAATGACAACATCCAACGCCAACCTGTTTCATGGTCCGTGCTGAACACACCCGCGGTGATGGCGGCCACCAGCTGGCCAAACGTAATGAAACAATTGTTTAGCGTGACGAGCGAACCACGTATGTTCGATGGGGCCACTTCGGCAATGTAAATGGGTACCACTGTTGAGGCTAAACCAATGGCCACGCCCACCGTGAGACGCCCAAACAACAAAATCCATTTGGACCACGCGAAGCCCATCACGATTGATCCGAACGTGAATATGACACTGGCCAATAGAATGATCACTTTGCGTCCGTAACGTTCCGACAATGAGCCGGCCAATATTGAAAGAATCCATGCGCCCAACACTGTGATTGACACGATCACCTCTTGCCACACACTGTTGAGTTCAAAGTATTTGCGTACGAACACCATGGCGCCCGAGACAATGCCCGTGTCGTAACCGAACAGGAAGCCGCCCATTGCTGACAACAGTGACATTAAATAGATGAGACTCGGCGGGTGGGCCGGTTCCTCGCCGATAGGTGGCGCCGGTGTCGCGTCGCCCTTACGATGTGCGGTAGCTTGCAGCTCGATGTTGGCCAAATTCGAGCCTCTTTTGTTGGGGCTCGACATTGTCGATGAGGTTGTGTACATTGCGTCGACATCGTCGTCGAACGTCGGCAACATTCCACCTGCCACCATTTTGATTAGCTCACTTGATTTTTACTCTCTAAATAGGTACTTTGATACTGAACAAAGTCGTCTATGAGTCTGAAAGTGTGTGTAAAGTTTCTCGTTCTGTCTCTGAGTCGTTCTGTGTCGAAAAGAATGAGTAATCTTTAAGTCAGACTCTGGTCGTAAGTGTGTGTGTGATCGATTGATGTCTCAGTTCTTTGCACTAATATGGACAAGACACACATGCACACGACTCCACCAAGTGTCGATAATATTATTGTGACAATTGATTGTCCCGACGATTGATTCTCTTGCTATTGATATGTTGTGTGAAGCTCATTGGTCACACAATGCTTGAGAAGCTAAAGTGTGCGCCTATTGTCAAGGGTGTTGATGATAATGATGATGACGCGATTTCTATGCTGATGTTCTACTGCTGCTGCTGTTCGCGAGCTGTTGGCAAGCTGAGGTGAGTTGAGGTGAGTGCGTTGTTAATGATGATGACGCTTGCTGACCTTGATTATTGCTGTCGCTACTTGTACTGTTGTCACTGCTACTCCTATTGATATATTCGAGCTATACATGCATTTAAGCTGCTGCAGTTAAGTTATAACCAATTGCGATTGAGCCTTATCTTTTTAGTCTATCAAACTTTGCTTTTTGTTATGGGTAAAGCTATCACTTGCTTCTCTCCACTGAAAGCTATTAATTCCATGCGAAAGTTATCAAGTTGTAACTAAAGGCCAAAGCTTTTTATGCTGCTATTGTTGGTGTTTGTGTTATTATCAATATCGTCGTTATTGTTGGCAAAGTTAACTTTTGCAATGATAGTGCTCCTAGATAGATAGTGATTTGATGTAAAAACAAAAACAAACAAAAAAGACAAATGGCCATCGACACTCACAACAATGAGTTAGATCACTTTCTGTTGTTGTAGCGACAGTTTCACGGCACCAATGTTTTGATCTATGTCAGTCAGTGTGTGAATCTGTGTGTACGTCGTCTGCTGTCGTGAGACCCTCTGGCTTGATAATATACTAGCTGGCGGGCTATGACGCGCTGTCTACTGCCATCATCGAAAATTACCACCAATAGCCATCGATAATTGTTGTTGTTGTTGTTGTTGTTATGGGTATATTAATTAATATTATCATTATCAGTGAACGTTCAGTCTAATATAATTGTCATCTTTTCGAAATTGCCCTCAAAGGCTTAAGCTGTCACAGAGGCTGCAAAGTGTGAAGAGTGCAACGTTCGTGTCGAATATCGCTCTCAATCGATTCTATTCTTTGTTGTCAACAAATTGTGTCATGCAGATAGACTAGATTCGATGCGCTCTCTTTTACAAACACTTTATCTCGTCATCGAATGCTTTGTTGATGCTATTGATAATATTGCATTAGATCTAAATCAATAGTGTTCGCAATTCATTAGGCGATTAGCGTCATTAATTAGTTGCACTCTATTGTTTGTTTCCAAATGAGACACTCGTGTGATGTGGTGTTTTAACTCATAATAACTCACCTCAAAATTGTAAGATTGGTATAATTCTTTAGATAAATATCATCTAATTTGCAGCTTTTGTTTGACATAAATTTTTTTAAAATTTGATATGATTTGATTCCGGCGGTGGTATCGGTTTATCAACTGTCGTCAATTAATACACGAGAGATTTTACAAGCCGTGAGAGCTGATCATTCACACTAATAATAATAAGATCATGTAATCAATTATACCATCAATTGACTGAATGAATGCTTGATTGTGGTGGAAAATAATCGGCGTTCTATAAATGGCAGAGATTGTGTTCGTTCCTTATTTCATCTGTCTGATTGTTTGATAAGCACATAGACTTGTCTGGCGTCTGATTGTAATCACCTAGTTATTGTAGGCACGTGCCGTGAATGGTTGAGCGTGACAACTTGTGACAACAACTTGTTGGCGGGAATTGTCACGTCACACGAACGTGCTGCGTGCTGAGTGCTGTGTGTGGTCAATAGTGATAATAATAATATTAATGACAACAACGATTGGAAACGAAAAATTATCCAATATGACAAACAGAGCTTCTCCTAGTTTGGCTAATTTTCCTAACGAGCAATGTCTTCCTCAGCGTAACGTTCGACACAAGCAGCTCTTTTTCTGTCTGCCTGTCAATGATCGAATTGAAAATGATAAAAAGAATGTCTTCCGATTCGCTCGATGAATGTTGAACGTGTATTGTTTGTTTCGTGCTCTGTGTGCTCTGTGTCACGCGGAGAGCTCAACACAACCACCAGATGAATAGTAAGATTCAGGTTCAGCGAAACAGGTGCACATGCACACGCATAAGCCTATTGACTGGCTCGCTGTTTGGCTCGTTGGCTGATTGATTGGTTGACTTAGACGCTCGCTGACTCTGACTTTGGTGCCAATGCCAGTGCCAACAAAACTTGCACAAACTTGTACTGTGCCAAAAGTGTTTGATGTGTGTTTTATGGTGTTTTTGTTGCTGCTGTGTTTAGCAAAAACCACAGCCGTGCGTCCGTATGTTTAGGGTGGGTGTTAGAAGATGATTCTGAGGTTTGTGTGTATATGTGGATTTGTTCGTTCAATCATAAAGCAATTGAAGAGTCTTGAGAGTCTGATGCTGTTGTTCAGACTTTTATGTCTGGGATTGCAAGTGTGAATTGCTAGTATTGATAGAAAGTTCAAGTTGTGGCTTTCGCTATTGCTGCTGCTGGTGCGTCTCATATGATACTCAATATGGGTGCTAAGAGTTGATATAAGTTGTGTGCGTCTGCATTTGTTCCACACTCGATATTGAATGATGATCGATACAAAGTTTCACTTTAATTTGCAACTGTGAGACAGCACGACGACAGGTGTATCTGTTGTGTTAACAGCTTGAGTAGCTTTGACAAATTCTCGATAATGCGTGCTCGCAAAGAATTTTCTCTATCACTCGTCAATCATTACGCTCAAATCTATCGCTTTATGCTTATAAATTAGCTAGCTAATTATATCTATTGTTAAAGTCAGAGATGGAGATTTTACATGATCATAATCATAACCATCGTCGATAGTGTGCATAAATCAATGTCCTCGAAACGGAATAATTGTCGATGGACTGATGTCGTCAGCATTGTTCAGGCCTTCATCATTGTTGTGTTAGTGTGACCTCACTCACACTCGCTTGTAGCTCGTATTGGCACTCAGCTGTATGCACTTGTTGCATTCACGATGTCACTACATCAGCGCGTGCATGCTTATTTATTGATGCGTGAGTTTGCATTATAGTACTTCCGTATAAACACAACAAAAATGCTACTAAGAGTCGCCACGTTCGTTTCAGCTCACTTCAGATCTTGTGAACAAATATATTCATAAAATCAAATCAATCAGTTCGAACGTCGATGCACACATTAGTGAGTGTAAAAATTGCATTGTTCTTGTGATTATCACGTTGTGTGCCTGAGCAATTTTTTACTAATTTGCGAGAGAAAACTAGAGAAAGAGCAATGAGCCGAACGAAGCCCACTCAAGTTCAACGAATCAACACCGCGAGCGTAGCCGTGACTTGTCACAAAGATGACAAAATCATTACTACCTTCTCAATTACACTCACAACCTTAGCCAACGCTAATCTCTTGTCATTCACGTTGACTATTGATGGCGCAATCACACAAAAGGTTATGCTCAAAACATACTGTGTTTATAATGCTCCTCATCTACAGTGCCTATGCCTGTGTGTGTGTGTGTTTGAACCAAACAAGTTCATTGACGCTTTCATTGTCGTTCGATGATCGTGTTTTCTTTTTGTCGTGTTGCTCGACATTGTTTCAATAATGTTTCATTCGATGTGAATTATTCAATTTCACGAATCTTCTCATCGAATGCGAATTGTACGAGCTATCGATATATCACAAAGAATGTTTATTGATTTTGGATGGAAATTTTCATTTGTGAACACATTTTTTTCAGTATTGCTATTATTATTATCATTTATGATTTCTGCTGACAATGGCTGTGTTATTGATTGAGTGGCCATGAAACGACGAGTCACGAGTTATCATGGTTGCTAATACCTGTCATAGCAGTGTCATCAGCTCAGCTTCATGTGCTGCCGTGCTGCTCATCATGCAAAATCCGTATCAAACCGTACTTTATTCGAGCAGCCATTTTAAAAGCAGCACACAGCAGTTTTTAGGCCGTTAAGTGGCGATGCTATCAGAAAATTTCCATTCCGTGTCGGTATCTTTCCAGCAACCTCCTCCACTATTGCAATTGTAATTGCTGTTTACTATTAACTCTTCTAAAGAGAAAGAGAATTCTCTATAGCAATCTGTTGTTTGTTTATTTGTTGCCCAAAGGTCATCACACCAGGAGGCTAAAGTGTGATATGTACTTTTTGATTTACTTCCGTCTTCGATGGACACATCTCGACAACACAAACAGAAACAGAGCATCAGATTAGTTATTGATACGTTCGAAATTTGAATCAATTGCGCCAATGAATAATCAATCTTTGTTTTCAACAACAGAAACAAATAACAAAGCAAAGCAAACATGATTTATTGATCCATCCATCACTCAAACTTACTGGCGCAAATGTGCAAGCTTCAAGTTCGCTCAGTCGTTAGTTAAACTTAGCTTAGCTTTGCTTCGATTCACATAGTGTTAATAAGTTACATAGCTTAGTCCTCTACTAATCGAAGTTGTGAAGTTAATCAAGCAGCTGTTGCACTTGATGCAACAAGTTTGCAAAGTCCACCAGTGTGGCTTCTCAGTTTGTTGCCTGTTCACACTCTCACCTTTTGCACTGTGTGATGACATGTTCTGACTGCTTATACTTTCCTGCTGATGTACTGCGTAAATACACATTTCTAGCAGTAGTTATAATTTTCAGCATAATCATAATCAAGATCAGTTGAATGAATACTTGGATGAGTGAGAGTGATAACGAACGAACGACCGAGCGAGAACGTTAAGCGCGACAAGTGACATTAAGAGAGCAGGTGTACATGAGTTGTGAGCGTGCCAAGCTTGCCTCACAACTACACACACATTTCTGCCATTAATCACAGTTTTTTCATTTCGCTGCGGGTTTCATCGTGCTTTCATTCTACTTTAGCATATCATGAACGGCCCACGCAACGCACTCGGTTGAAGTTGGCCTTTTCACAGTGGTGATTTTCACCCGAAGAGTGAATGTTTATTGGCCAAATTGATTGATTTGATACTCTTCAAAGTCCATTGCTTGCTCGTGCAGAGCCAAAAACGACAAGAATATCACGGCCAAAATGATGCCTACATTCTGCAATGCGAATATTTTCATTGTTGATTTGATGTCTTTACGAATGGCGTACTCGATCGAGCGATTCATTTCTTTCATCACATCGACTAGTGCCATGTAGAGGAAAATACCGCCGGCCGCGCAGAAAATGTACGGCGTTGCGTCCTCAGTGGCGTCACTCAACAGGATGCCAATGATGAGGCCCGGAAAGAGGGCGCACGCTGACACAAAGATGCACGCCAACGACTGTTGCATTGACATGCCCGCTCTAATCAGGACAGCGAACGTGCCCAGTCGATGTGTCACCTCCTCCAGCATCACGGCCACAGAAATCGAGATGCCGGCCAGCATGTTGCGCTCGAACGCGGCGCCAATCGAGAGGCCGTCTATCATGTTTAGCAGCGCGTCGCCGAACACAATCATCCACGCGACAGTGTCGATCGAGATTGTGGTTGCCCACGATTCGTGATCTTGCCTTTTCGCTCCAACGTCGGTCTCATCGAGATCTAATTGCTGCTGCTGTTGATGTTGGCGTCGTTGCTGCTGCTGCTGCTGCTGCAGTTGTCGACGTTGCTGATGCAATTGTTGGCGCGCGTTCCATTGAGCTATTTTAGAGCTCGAATCATCGGGCACTTGTTGTTTCAATTGTTGTTGCTGCTGCTGTTGTTTTGAGTGTTGCAGCTTTGAGTGTGGTTGCAAGCATCGTACTTTGCGCTTGCCTGTTGATTTCAAACGCTGCTGCTGCTGATGCTGCAAATCAGATGAACCTTTCACTGCTTGAGTATTCAGTGAGGAACTGTGTGACAACGGAGAAGAAGAAGAAGAGCGAGAACAAGAAGCTATAGACGATGACGACGCTGATGATGATTTGAGCGACGAAGTTGTAGATGCAGATGAGCGACGCGACGACGACGAGGATGTAGTGGAGCGCGCCACCGACGAAGCGCCACCTGCGCTGGCCAACGTTGAGGCGCTTTCAAGTCGCTTGAGTGCGGTAACAAGTGCATGCTTGTTGGCGTGTGAACAAGAGATACCGGCGTGACGTCTGCCGGCAGCTACCATTGCACGACTACTTCTTCCACTTGTATGTACATGTGCATGTGCACTTAGCATGTACTGCCGCGACATTTGATTGACAACAACATTGTGGCCGACAACAGCACTGCCACTTCGACGCGCCTTCAATGTTGGTCTTGGCGCGTCTATCGTTGTGAACACCTGACTCACGACGCCGGCTCCGCTGCTGCTGCTGACTCCGCCACTCAGCCCCATATTGTTGACGTCGCGTGACAATATTGCTAAATGCTTTTGTTTTTTCGTTGCTCGATGCTGTGTGTGCTGTTGTGCACAGCTTTTGTTGAGAGCGGGAATCGAACTTTTTGTCGAACTTTTGCCACTTTTATTGTTCACGCTATTATCGTTTGTCGTTGCCAAACTACTATTAGTTGTGGTTGAAACGCGTGAACGGCCTCCGCCAATGGCACTCACATTTTGATGATGTAATTTCAATTGATGAACGAGTTCGTTATACTGTTGCTTTGTCGACATGCTCTGTTGTCGTTCGTTATTATTGTCGTGCGGCTTTGTGGTTGTTGCCGAATTGTCGATGACTCGATAGACCGGCGAGAATTGTTTCTGCACTGAGCCGAGACAATGAATCAATTGTTTGCGCGTCTCGTTAGCGTCGTGTGGCAAACTGCTGTCGTTCGCAAGAATATTGTTTCCACTAGTGTCGTGTAACGAGTTTCGCAACTCTCTCGATAATTTTCTCTTGACTGTCTCTTCTTCCTCTCCTCTGTCGTTGTCTTTGTCGTCGTCGTCTCCTTGTGCTTTCACTGATCTCTTGTTTTTACTCTGTTGTTGTTGTTGCAACTTCGATGGTCGTCCGTCATCGACTTCAATAGAAGTCGGCGTGGAACCTCCTCGGTGTCGTTTCACCACCACAGCCGCCACACTATTGTCGCTGCTGGCCGATACTTTAGCTCGCTTCCTCGAAGTCGAGCGGATTTTCACCTCATCGCGAAATTCATCATCATGTTCATCGTAAAAGTTATCAACAACATAGTCAGGTGTTGCATTGACTAGAGATTTTGAGAATTCATGCAAACCAAACTCATGCGCCGTTGTGTCAAGTCGTCGTCGCCGTGGTAGTCCTCGTGAGTTCATACGCTTGCCACAAGTAGCAAACAATCTCAACGATCGTAGCGCCCTCTGGACGATGCGTCGAGACTTTGATATCGATGACTCATTTTGATAGCATTTTGATTTCCTCGATGAATGTGATTCAGTTCGGCTGCCGAACGTCGTTTGCCAATTAGAGGCCGCTTCTTGTCTGCGCCATTGGCCGCTTCTTTTCATCCTAGGCTGACGCAAGTGTTGTTGCAATATGATTGCGTCCACAGTGTCAGCGGCCATCTGTAGCGAGGCACAACTGCGCCGACGCGCCGTGCGCTGGCTGTAATTGACTATTTTGATGATACGCTCGTACAAGTAGCACATGTAGATGCCACAAAATACCATGAAAATACGCCAAAAGTATTTGCGATACGAGTCATCAATTAGGGCGAACGCTTGCGGGAACATGTGCAATGTGGCGGAGCCCGCCAGACCGCCCACGGCCAGCCCCTCGAACAGTGTCAATATCTTGCGTCGTGTGGTCTTGTTGACAAATGGCAACACAATGAGACCGCCCATCGAGACCACAATCGAGAGCACAACAAACAGCAACGAGAAGATCCACACTTTCTCGATCGACGGCTCGGCTATTTTCAGCTTGATCCGATTGATTCTTTGCTCGGTGTTGGCTGCCGCGGGCGCTGGCGCACCGTTCGGCCGGTGTGTGTCGAGCAACTTGTTGCGCAACAGCTCTTGCAACTCACGCATATGAAACACACTCGAGCTCTTGTTCAGCTTGATCAGCGAGCGCACCAGCTCAGCGTCGTCCAATATTCGCTGCTGCTGCTGCTTCTGCTGGCGTTGTTTTTGCTGGGGCCGCTGCTCATTGTGTTGTTGTTGCTGCTGTTCTTCGATCTCGCACAATTGTGTCATGATTCGAAACAACATTAGCGGACACAAGCGTGCCAACGCCTTGTGAAACGAATCCACTGATGGTGGCAATATTCGTGTCAATTGAACAGGCGACAAACACTCGCCTGTCACTGCTTTGCACAGGTCAAATTGGTTTAATTCCGTATGAGCAGCAATAATAAGTCGCTCGGGTCTCTCATTTTCATCCTTCACCTCAATTTGATTGTTATTGTTGTCGATGTTCTTTTGTTTGTTTGCCGATGATTGGTTTCCCGTCATTGAACGCTGCTGTTGATCATTGTTGAGAACGTTGACAGCATTGCAATCGACATTGGCCTCGTCGAATGTAGGGAAAATGCCCAGTATGTCGCCGGTCACTACCGATCGAAATGGTTTGCGCAAACCCGTGTGCAGTGTGTCCAACAATCGGTCCAAATATTGGGCGTCGATTCTCTCGAATTCTCCAACATTTGGTCGCTGATTATTATTGTTCTGCTGCTGCTGTTCTGTGTTCAATTGTCCATTTGTTTTCAGCAACACTAGCTCGCTCAGTTGCTCAATACCACGAATTGTGTCCAAGTTGATATCGCCATTGGCACGATTATTATTATTGTCAAAAGGTTCTTTTAAATTTGAAGTTGAGCTTGAATTGTGACTTTGAGTGATATTTTCTTCCGATGAGTTACTTATCGATAAATGTCGAGAATCATTATTCTTCAATTTTTCGGTCGCTGCATTTGTCACTATGAATGTTAATATTAAGCTAGTGAGAATAATCGATAACAATTTCAATCTTTTCCGAATCAAATTGGTTGATTTCATTTCCAAACTAGAAACTATAGTCGATTAACTAGCATTTATATCGAAATGAGTTAAAATTTTCGCTACTAAATATAAACGAATCGTCTTCAATCCTTGGATTGTATTTCTCATTTTGCGTCAACTCCCAAGTGGATTCTTTCAATCAATAGATTGTTGTTGCATTGTTGTATCGAGGTTGATTGGCAGTCGTTTATCTCAGCTGAAATCTATCTTATTGTTAAGACTCATTGTCAAGATGGTTCTAATCTCAACATGGCATCTCAGGCTTAGCATTGAGCGCCACTTTCAATCTTTTCCTCATTTCCAATCTCGTTACAGTTTTAATACGAAATCCTGATCAGCTCAATATCATTCTCATTTATTTATTCATTCATCAATCAATCAATCAAACAGCAACTATTCAAGTGAAGAATTGGAAACCACTCGCGTTGGATCAGCTAACCGACGACAAACAAGCCACTGTAGGTGAAATATTAGGCGAAATATCCACCTTAGTGACGTTGCGTATCAAAGTTTACAATCGAGGCTGCAGTCAACAGCAACAATCGCAGCTGATGACCATTGAGACCATTGGTGGTGGACGAGGAGAAGGTCAAGGCGCTTCTCAATCGTTGAACAATGGCAACGATGAGGCCAAGTCGCCCACGGAAAGTGAGATGATCATTCGGAACACAGCAACAAGTTTAGGACAGAATAATGGCGCTAATGGTAGCAATAGCATCAATGGCACCAATGGCAACATGGTCAATACAAATAGTAGCAGCAGTGATAAGCAACGGATCATTGAGAGTGCGTCGCCCGAGCAGCAAACTTTGTCTTCGTCGTCGTTCGCGCACCCCAGCGGCGGCTACAACAGTCTGTTATCGAGTCGCACGCCCAGTGTGAGCAGCGTGAATAGTTTAAGCAGCTTTACGAGCTTGGCACGTACCGAAAGCAACGCGGGCACGTTTCGCAGTCGTAAAGCAGACAAAATTCCATTCCTTGTCGTGTTCAAGGTGTCCGGTGCCAATGCCATCACGCTTTGGCCACAGGGCTGTCACTCAGATGCGTTGCCTCCGACACCTGTCAATGAGAACCATCTGAAAGTGCGGCGTCGTCGACGCGAGTTCATGTCATCGTCGATATGCTCGTCGACGTCGGCTAGCGAGGACGACGAAAAGGATCACCATCATCATTGGGACATTATGGGCTCGCTGAAATCGTTGAGCTCACCGGCAGCCATCTACTACAAGTTCCGATTGGCCAATTCGGCCGATTTGCCGCCGGGCACGCTCGCGTCGGCCAGCATCAATTCAAGTGTCACTCCTTTTGGCAGCGCTGAAGGCAATGGCAACGGCAACGGTAGCAGTCAGAGTGGCACGGACCAATCAGCGCCGCCAAGCCGAGCGACGTCGCGCTCGCCTACGCCGACGCCGATGAAAAACAACCTGATCAAGGTGTTCACGTTGCGTCAGCCGCCCAAGGACCAGAGTGGCCGTTGTGAGTTCAAGCCGCAGGAGTCGCGCGGTAAATATTACAATCCAAACGATTTTGCAATGTTCATGTCGGAGCCATTAAAGCATGTACGTGACGCCACGTTCGCGGTCGATTTGACGCTGGATCAGAACGGTGAACTCGAGGATGTGGGCACCGCTCATCTGTACTTGAATCCGCAATGTTCGACACAAGGCACCCAGCGTGCACCGATCATCAAGAGCGGCGTGCACGTAGGCGAGCTAGTGGTGGACTTTTTGATCATCATGAACCCGGTGGCATACAACACCAACTTTGTGCTCCCCGAATGGCTGACACGCAAGCAACCGATTCATGCGGGGCACCGTGGACTCGGCTCTGGTCTCGTCCGCTCGTCAGGTGCCGCCAAGCCGGGCGATTATCTCGAGAACACTATCGCATCGTTCAATCATGCGGCACAGAGTCACAAGTTTGATTCCATTGAGCTGGACGTGTTTCTAACCTTGGACGGAATTCCGACCATTTATCACGATTTCGACGTGAATCTCGTGGTTGAGAATGGCGATGTTGAACGGCATCAGGTCAATGATTTTACTTTGGAAGAACTACGTCGTCTCAAGCTGTTGTCTTTGGCCGAAAAGCTCGAAAATAAGCTCGAGTTGCCACAATTGGACGCATCCAATAAACCATTCCCAACACTCGAAGAAGTTTTCCAGAACGTCAATCCATCCACGGGGATCTATGTCGAAATCAAGTGGCCTCAAATGCTCGAAAACGGCACATACAAAGCTCGCAAATATCGTGAACTCAACGATTTTATCGATAAAATTCTCGATGTTGTGTTCAAGAACGCAAACGGGCGGCGAATAATTTTACAGAGTTTCGAGCCCGATATTGTCCTAATGATGCGCCTTAAGCAAACACAATTTCCTGTGATGATGCTCAGCAAGGGCTCCACTGATTTGCATGGTTCGTTCTTGGACACACGCTCGATTTCAGTGAAAAATGGCACTTATTATGCCGAGGCCATCGGAATTGCCGGCATAGTTTTAGTGGCAGATTATTATTTGGACCTGGGCGAAGATTTGGTCAAATTCATCAACGAGCACAATCTTTTGGCTCACAGTTGGGGTCCCATCGATTGTGAAGAAAATCTTCAGTACTTGAAACGTATCGGAGTGCAAGGTTTCATCTATGACATGTGAGTAGTCTCTCTCATTCATCTTATCGTTCAAAATACATGTTTATCGACATGAAATTCTTCATAGAATTTGAGTAGAAACTAATTCACTATCTCTCTTTCTCTACATACATTTTATTCATTACTAAATTGTTCATTGTGGTAGTTTCAATGACTTGAGGGTGCCAGAACCAAAGGACAACACCAAAATTCGTGAGCCAACCACTCCGGCCGAGACTCAAAATGCCCAAAACAAGACCTGGTTCTTCAATGCTTGATTTATCATTCATACATGAAATTTGTAATCGTGTTAGCCGTTGGTCAATCACAATTATCACCTCAAGCCTGGTGTAGCCGATAGAGAGTCATAGTTTTTTGTTTTTCTTTTTCCACCAACAATGCGTCTTAGGAACTTATTGGCGCTTTTAGATTGTGGAATCATAAAGAATAACAACAACAACTTTCAATGATGATTATTATGTCTATTTTTATGAGCACACATAGTTGAGTAGGTTGCTTTCATTCTAGAACATCGCATAATCTTTGGTGCTTGCTAGCTTGCCGTCAATAACCTTACATCAGCTCAGCGCAAATACCAGTTTGACATTAGTTATTAGTCATTAGTCAGAACACAGGGAGACAATAGACAGGTCAGGCAGTGACGTGCAATGATGTGTGGTGTCACCACTATTTGCACGTCACAGAGACAGACACACGCACACACACACAGCATAGATTGTTATCATCACAGAAAGCATGAGACGAAATTGTAATGTTGCGTTGTTACAAAATGATTGACTATTTTTGCTGTTGCTTCGATTAGCTGCACGCTTATCCAGATGAGTGATCGATGTCGATGTCTTAAAGAGAGTAGTCGTAGTCGTCGTAGTCCTCGTTTATCTGTGCTAAACCACCCATAGTGATAGTCACTAGACAATTGGATCAAACGCACACACACGTACATTGATCAGTACACATAGGGACTTGCGTTCAACGATCGATGAAAAAGATCACGAGTGTACTTCACCCGTGAAGTTGAATGAATCATCCGTCTTCATTATTATTATTATTACTATCATCTTGAGTCTAAATCTTATGGTAGTTTTGCCACAATCGTATACTTTGATATAGTGAGCCATAGTGAGTTGGACGAATGAACAAGGCCGATGCCACTTTCTCGGCTCTTGTGTTATCGTATCATTGTCGATAGCTCTCATTATTATTAAGCGTTTGTTTTTATTAGTTGTAACTGTAGTAGCTGAGCTAAGAACAATAGATAGAACATATGAGTGCATTAGATTTATGGTGCATGTGAAGGAGCATATACAGCTGTGTATACAGTGTTTATATGTATAGGTTGAGCCGAACGCTTGTCACGCTAGACTTTTGCTAAACTTTCGAAAGATTAGCCAATCTTATCACATGCTTTGACTACGTAGCACGTATGACACTTATCATTATCGATACTAATACATTACATTGTGAGCCCGCTAGCTACAACTATTTGACAGTCTATGTAACTTATATCGAACTTTGGTAGACTGAATAATCTGGCGCTTCAAATTTAGCGATATGTTATTCAAATGTATGCAGACAAATAGTGCCAACTACGTGAAGCAACGCCTTCTCATTAATTACAGCTCCTCTGACAATATAACATAGCTAGTTGTTGTTGCCGGCGGCCGCCTACGTCGCTCGTCATGTCCCTTCGATAATGATGACATGAGATTATGATTATGGCGCGTCTCAGATCAATACTATTTGAGATTGATTGATTGTCATCGTTATTGTTATTGTTATTGTGTACAAAGTTAAACGACGAGGACAAGAGCAAAAATGCACAGGAATTTAATTAGAATCAACAGCGTAATTATAGCGACACTTTATATGACTCTATAATCTTAATATATTGTTCTTTAGGTTCTTTTTCTTCCTTTCTTTCTTCTTCACTCACTAAAATATACTCTTGTTTATCTCGTTAGCTAGCTTAATAGCTATCTAATAATATCAATAACAACAATTACATTTGACAAATAGACAAGTACAAAATAAGAGTGTGAGTGTGAGAGGACAAAGAGCGAGAGAGCGAGTGATCTAGAGTACACTTAAGGCCAATCAATGACATCGATTGTTGTCTTATTGCTGTATGCACAATTGGGTGCACAAACATCACGTGTGTTTGTGTGTCTATGTGTGTGTGCGCGAGTAAATCGTCATAAGTCACATAACACAGCATGAACCTAGAAGACGATGATGATTATAATTACGATGACTATCGCATTGACTTCACACAATGGCACCAATTGCATTTCTATCGCTACCATTACTGACTGCTGTATTGATTGTTTGGCTTGTTCGCTTGATTTGATCTAGGAAATTATTCTTGGGCCAGTTCTTCGGGCCAACTTCACAAGTTCAATCGCTTGACTTAGTGAATTCCCAATGAAGAGGCCATGGTAAGTATATCTTTTTCAGCAGCAGTTTGCAAGATAACAAATTGATTTGAGACAGCTGATCAATCGCGCACTTTCAACGTCATTCAGCCCAATTTAAGAGCCTGCATTGAGTTGTTTAGTTGTTGAAGCGCGATAACCTGACCGTATCCGGCCGCCACTTTTATTATTATGTTATCTTGTAATGCTAACTGCTAATAGCAGTATTATTTCAAGCATCACAATAACAGCAGCAGCAACAAAAACAGTAAACAGTAAAGGAGAAATGATTCATTAGACTTTGGTGCTTAACTTAAATTAAGCCTTAATTGGAGTGAAAAACACTAATCAATCGATGAGCTCAACTATCACTTGATGAACTAATACATTTAGCAACAGTGAAGTGGCTTTATCTCTAGGACAAACCTTTAGTTTGTTGGCAAAGGCGTGATTCACGATTAAATTAATAGATTTAGCACAACTCGTACAATAAAACAAACATAAACTTTCACACACACACGCACACTTTATTCTATTTCACTTTATTTATCATTTATTATTGGTAAAATCCATCTCTAACTCTTATGCTCTTGTAATGATATATCTAATGGCGTATTGAAGCTATCTATTGGAGAGCAAATTTCTCCGATCGAAATCATCAAATCAAATCAAGGGAGAGAGAGAGAGAGAGAGAGAGCTCTCACTTTACTTTCTGCCTAGATTATTTCCAGTTGTTCCTCTCTTTATGAAGATACACACCAACAGTCAGTCCCTGTGGCTCGCCAAAAGTAGATGTAATGGTTACATAGGCACAAAACAAACAACAACAACCACCACAACAAGAGAGTCAATAATGGCAAATATCATTAGATAAAGCAAAATAATACTAAAATTAAGAAAACTGTTGATTTTTGTTCACGCTATGGGCGACAATGCACTGAGACGAACACAACGCCGACTCGTCGAGAAGATTAACACCGAGGCGCATTAAATAATGATTGTAATAGTAAATGTTGGTCTCAATCTTAGCTTGCTTTTTTCCACTCAAACGTCTATCCTGGGCAAAGCCTTTCTTCATGATTAGTGTGGTGTTATTGGTTAGGTGGTATTATTGGTGACTAGTGCACGATGATCACGGCGATGAATCAGCCACTTCAGTTCACAGTGATCGGGATTCAGCAACACTGCGCACAACTTTCACGCACACGCACGCACACACAATTTAATACGACTTTGGCGAGACTATTATTTGCTGAAGACTATCATCCCTAATTGATTGTGGTCTTGGCACGACCCGAGCCAAGCCGATATCGATGAATTTGCCGCCGATGATTAGCACCAATGACACAGAAACTTTGTGCAGCTCAAACAACAGAGTAAGAAAGAGAGTCTGGCTTTTAGAGTTGTTAGAATTCTGATTTATCGTTATTATCTTTGTTGTGAGTGTCAATCGATTGATTGCTGTTGGTCAGCAATCAGATTAAATTCATCATTCGATTTTTATTACGTGTCAAGTGCGAAAATCAATTTAGTCTATTGTATTATTTCAAAAAGTAAGAGATTACAATTTCCGGTTGCACGAATTAAAAGTCACTGGTTCGAAACTGTAGCCATTTAAAATAAAACTTACACTGATACTAATTTAGCCCATAGCTGAGTGTATGTTATTTGAACATCAATCATGTCTAGTGGACGTGTGAGAATAACATTTGACCCGGAACACGAGTTGCCGCGTCTCCACAAATGGTTCTCTGATAATCCGCACCCGTCACGTCTGATGCTACAGCGCTACGTCAACGAACTTAACGGTCTGTCATCGCGTCGTTCTCGCAAACACTTAGAGATGCACAATTTGTGCTATTGGTTCAAGAATGCACGTGCCGCATTCAAACGCGCCGAGCTACGTTTGCACGCTAACCATCATCAACATCATCGTCACACAACAACACGTGACACAAGCTACTCTCATCATCTTCATCATCATCATCGTTCATGCAAACAGCCCGCGCTGTTCGATAACTTATCAATGACGAAATTAGATGCCTACAATGAAACACGAACAGTCAAATGTTCGCCCTTATCATCGCTGTCATCATCGGCATCTTCGTCTTCATCATTATCATCATCGTCGTCGTCTTCTTCTTCATCATCCACCTCATCATCACCAACATTGAGTTCTTTGGCCTCGTTGTCAGTCACAAACTCTGATAACAATCAACAGCAAATATCAAAAAATAACAACAACATAACCATGGCGCTATCGACTAAGCATGGCGCTACAAATGATATAAATGTGAATACAAGTACAGATAATGTTCAGCAAGATTATTACAAATCGATTACGACGATTGCTGCGGCCATTGTGGCCAACGTGGCTACCAATCCAATGGTGCCAGCATCGAGTTATCATCATTTGATAACAGCATTGCATCAGCAGCAACAACATCAGTCACATTTACGTAATCAACAGCGTCAGCAACCACAACAACAGCAGCAACAAGTTCTCAAAGTGCCAACGTCAGCCTCAACACTGTTGGGCGTCAATTTGAATTCGCTCGAGGCCGCATTAGGCGCCTCACTGCACGTACTGCACATGTTGCGAATGTTGCTGATTCAAGACGAGCTGGCGAATGCCAAACAACCGCAGCAACAAGAGCCATCAGAAGCAGCAGCAGCAGTTTGTAAATTGAACCCAGACAGTAATGGACACAATCACAACCAAGACGTCACGAATCTAACAATCAAAGATGATAACAGTGATGACAAGTGTGAAGATCGAACACAGCAGCAACAATATTCTCACTCTTCAGATTCGTGCGTCGATAGTCAGACCACCGATGATTCGATCTCGTCAACTTTGTCGCCAATGTTCTCCGCCTCTCAAGATGAACATGTTGAAATGATGTATGATGATGCCGACAACGATGATGACGAACCACACCGAAATGACGATGCGAACAGGCATGATATCAATGACACCGACGGTCGCAATAGTGACAACTATGATAATAACAAGAAACACTGCGGACAAAAACCGGTCACTCTTGATGCAGTTTCACGCATTTTCCTTGACGATCTGGCACGTGCAGCGTTTTATCAGGCATCGTCAATGACTGGCAACGCGTTCAATAGCACAGCTAATATTAACAGCACACTTCACAGCACTGGGACTAACAACAATGATGATCTTATGGACATTAGTGTTACGTCACACAAACATCGACGCAGCGTCAAGATTCATCAAAGCAGCAGCAGCAGCAACAGCAGTAGTAGTAGCAACAGCAGTCATTCGTCACGATCATCACCAATTTCTTGCTTGTCAACAAAGTCGACATCACCGTCGCCTACATCTTTGTTATTGACACGTGACAACACAACATCGCCATCGTTGACACAACAAACGAACAATCGAACGACCCGCAGGCCAACGACCGCAACACAGCAACATTTATATCAGCACACGAATCAACAACAACAACAATTACGTGATTACAGATTCAGCAGTAACAGCAATGCCTTAGATGTTCGGCAATCGTTTAGTCGTTTAGATTCATTGACGAGTGCAGTTACTACCACAACAACAACAACTGCGAAGAGTTCTTTCTCACACCAGGCCTCTGGATCGTTGCCTTCTGGACATTATCATCATCAATCAGCCAGAGATCATCACGAACAGCGAGGTGTGAATCATAGTCAATTGTCAAGTGTGGGTAGCTTAAATTTGACCGTCGAAAAGCTCACCTCTAGCAATAGCGATGATAATAACGACAGCCTGTTGTCCGGAGCAACACGCAGGAGCTTGGTGCCAGTAGATAGACACACGACGACAAGTAGCGGCGGTGATAAAAGTAGCGTCAGTAGCGTCCAACAGCAGCTGCATCAGCATTACAAGCTCAAGCGTAGTCGTACATTTATTGATCCAATGACTGAGGTGCCACAATTAGAAGATTGGTTCCATCGAAACAGTCATCCGGCGCCGAATCAAATCGAAGAGTT
Source organism: Fragariocoptes setiger (assembly GCA_019968535.1). Taxonomy (NCBI): domain Eukaryota; kingdom Metazoa; phylum Arthropoda; class Arachnida; order Trombidiformes; family Phytoptidae; genus Fragariocoptes; species Fragariocoptes setiger. Next base: position 29,435 of record JAIFTH010000343.1, read on the forward strand.
TACAACATATTTGAACAGTTTGTCGTACCGTAAACATTTTCCGCCATTAGAGGCGCGCAATCTTGTGTTTTGGTTCAAAAATAGACGTGCCAAATCGAAACGCCTAACTACTGGCTTTTAGAGTTGTTAGAATTCTGATTTATCGTTATTATCTTTGTTGTGAGTGTCAATCGATTGATTGCTGTTGGTCAGCAATCAGATTAAATTCATCATTCGATTTTTATTACGTGTCAAGTGCGAAAATCAATTTAGTCTATTGTATTATTTCAAAAAGTAAGAGATTACAATTTCCGGTTGCACGAATTAAAAGTCACTGGTTCGAAACTGTAGCCATTTAAAATAAAACTTACACTGATACTAATTTAGCCCATAGCTGAGTGTATGTTATTTGAACATCAATCATGTCTAGTGGACGTGTGAGAATAACATTTGACCCGGAACACGAGTTGCCGCGTCTCCACAAATGGTTCTCTGATAATCCGCACCCGTCACGTCTGATGCTACAGCGCTACGTCAACGAACTTGACGGTCCGTGGTCGCGTCGTTCGCGTCATCATCATTTGATAACAGCATTGCAACAACATCAGTTACAACTATGCAATCAATAGAGTCAACAATAGCAACAAATTTCCCAAAGTGCCAACGTCGGCTCAACACTGTTTAGCGTTAATCTGAATTCGCCCGAGACTGCATTAGGCGCCTCACTGTACGTACTGCACATGTTGCGAATGTTGCTGATGCAAGATGGGCGGCTGCGGCGAATGCCAACAACCGCAGCAACAAGAGCCATCAGAAGCAGCAGCATTTGTATAATGAACCCAGACAGTAATGGACACAATCACAACCAAAATGTCACGAATCATTGTTACAACGAAAGATGTAACAATTAAAGATGATAACAGTGATGACAAGTATGAAGATCGAACACAGCGGCAAAAATAGCCGTGTGATTTATTAGCCTAACGACAACGTTGGCTTAGATACCTTTCGCGTGCGGTGTCAATGAGGGCTTGCTTGCGCTCTTGAAATGAGGTGCCGGCCCCGCACACTTTCGTGGTTTGTTGTCGCCTTTCGCGACGCATAAACGACAAGAAATAAAGGAATGCTAAGACCACAATAAAGCCAAACAAGACGGTTAACAGTATATAGGGTCTCTGTATTGTGATTAGACGTTGGTCCATAATTGGTGTTTGTGTGTGTATGTGTATGCTGTTGAAGTTTCCAAGATTTGTTTGACTTATAAGGCAATTCATCAAATATATTCAATTTATCATCCATATTCTTCAATGTTAACTCTAAAGTGAGTGACTACACTGAGAATAAACGTTTGCTTCATTGAATTCGAGTAGATAGAATTGTCTGTGTAAAAATTATTTTTGCTACACAAGACGCGTCAGCTGAGCCGTGAAATCTAAAAGCGCAAACAGGCTGGTGTGATTGCCCGAACGCTTTGTTGAAAAAATCTGATCGCAATAATAAAAGCAACGCAATAAAACTTTCTTGCTAATCACATGATGTGTGCATTTGACACTGTGCGAACAGGCAGCGCCACCAAGCGGCTGAAGCTAGATAATCGAGACTAGAGTATATGTTTTAAACAAGAATTTGCAATAGAAAATTATCATATGTTATTATTATTATATGAATAGAACGTCCTAACTGATTTAGAAATTAACACGTGGAATATCACACACAAGCCATGGCTAAGAATGGCCTTTTCCAGAATATTAAAACAATATTAATATATCGTCAGTTCCGAACGCGTGCCGGACGCCAATCATTCGGCATGGGTACACGCAAATTAGACCCCGAAGATCGAAGCTCAGATTTTTACCAGGACCGCAAAATGCAGAAGCTGTGGTCGAATGCTTTCGAGAGAATCACCTCGAGCTCGGCCAGTAGCGGATTCGGCAGTTCAGGCGACGGTGCAAACGAACGATTGCGTCAAGTGGCCACCAACACCGACAAGCATGGCCTCACACTGGAAGAGCAGCATCGTATGAAGGTGTCATTCGCCGAAGGTTACCTGTACGGGCAAGAGAATAGCAAAAAACCGGTGCGTATGCGCATTGTGACATTCTTACGAGAAGGTCTCACCATTGTTATTATGATAGTTATAGCGTATTCAGTGTTGGGCACCGGCGGCCCGTTCAAGCGAGTCATAATGGGTGGCAATACGTACGAAGTGCGTCCAGAAGAAATCGATGTCACCTTTAGCGACGTCAAGGGTTGCGACGAAGCGAAGCAAGAACTGAGCGACATTGTTGAATTCCTGCGAGACCCCACTAAATATTCGCGCCTCGGCGGCAAACTGCCTAAAGGTGTATTGTTGGTCGGTCCACCCGGTACTGGAAAAACCCTGCTGGCTCGTGCAGTAGCCGGCGAAGCCGGTGTGCCGTTCTTCCACGCGTCTGGCTCTGAATTTGACGAGATTCTCGTTGGTCAGGGCGCACGTCGTGTGAGAGATCTGTTCGAGATGGCCAAGACACGCACGCCATGCGTTATATTTATAGATGAAATTGATTCTGTCGGCGGTAAACGTACAAATTCTGTGTTACATCCTTACGCCAATCAGACCATCAATCAGTTGTTGAGTGAAATGGACGGCTTCAATCAAAACGAAGGCGTCATAGTTATGGGCGCCACCAATAGGGCCGACGATCTCGATAAAGCATTATTGCGTCCCGGACGTTTCGATGTGCGAGTACGTGTCCCGGTGCCCGATTACAAAGGTCGTCGTGAGTTATTCGAACATTACCTGTCCAAGATAAAGTGTTCCAACGAAGTTGACATAGACATGTTGTGCCGCACTACAATTGGCTTCACCGGTGCTGACATTGAAAATCTGGTCAATCAAGGCGCGCTGAAAGCGGCTACCGATAATTTAGATATTGTTACATTAGATTCATTGGAGTATGCGCGAGACAAAATTTTGATGGGGCCCGAGCGCAAGAGTCGCATACCCGACGAGGAGCAGAACCTGATGACCGCCTATCACGAGGGTGGCCACGCGTTGGTTGCATTTTACACCGAGAAAGCCTATGATTTGCACAAGGTCACCATAGTGTCGCGCGGAGATTCATTGGGTCACACATCGACACTCCCTGACAAAGATATGTACAGTCAAACGCGCGAGCAGTTATCGGCCGCCATGGATGTGATGTTGGGCGGCCGTGTGGCCGAAGAACTTATTTATGGCAGTGATAAGGTGACAACAGGGTGCGGCGATGATCTACGCAAGGCCAACGCGTTGGCCACGTCCATGGTGAAAAATTTGGGCATGTCAGATCGTGTGGGCATGCGTGTCTTAAGTGACGATCAGAACGAATCACAAATTGTAATGAACGAATTCTCACAATCGACTTGCGAATTAGTTGATGCCGAAATCAACCGACTACTAGAGGAATCCTACAATCGCGCCAAAGAGATATTGACAACACACAAGCGTGAGCTGCAACTTCTCGCCGAGGCCCTGCTCAAGTACGAAACATTGGACGCGGCCGAGGTCAAGCTGATCGTCGAAGGCAAAGACATTAAATCGAGACCCGACAAAGAGAACAGGGACAGGAAAGGCAAATCAAGTAATATCAAACTGAACAATCCCGATAGATTACCGCTCGATTTGTTGAAGTAGCAAGTGACAATTAAACTAAACTGA